>QVIE01003251.1:0-26009 GCA_013387415.1 Panellus pusillus
AAATACCGCTCGCCGATTTTTTTAATTTAACGGTTGAAGTACTCCTCAGTAACCAGTAACTTGAGGTCCAACTCTTCGTTGATGGCAGCTATTGTTTTACGTTCTATAATAGTCATAAAGCAACAGCAAGAAGCATTGGAACGATGACTACTAATACATTGGCAAAATTTAAAATGAAAAATTAATGTTCATATTGTTTATTTTTATAATAAGGGATATTTTAAATAATATATTTATGGATGACTCTTGTTAAAAAAATTTTTTTTTACTTCAGTGTTAAAAGTGTATATTAGTTACTACATAACACAAATTATTAAAATTTAATAGTGTAATTCGCAAGAATAAAAAGAGTCAAATCCTAGTCATATTTATCTATATTAAGTACATATTAATATAGCCTAGATATTATATCTAGAAAGTTAGTTTGTTTTGTATTAAATTGTTTTAATCTTTATAAATGTTGATTTTAGACCTTATTTTAGCTTTATGTTTTCCTTAGTTCCTTAGGTTTTATGAAGCTGATTGATAGATTTAATATATATACATTTTTTATTCTATTAAATATTTAATATTTTCTAATTATTAAGCTGTGGTGCTGACATATATTTTTAGGGTTAATAATTTACCATTTTTAGTTTTTACTAATAACATAAAGTTAATACTGGACTTCGTCAAGGTAAAACTATAAATATTAGAGTCGAAAAATAAGTAAATAAGCCTACTCCGTTTAATTAATCTAAACAGCGAAAATAGCAGGATAAATAATGAAAAAGTATTATACCTATTATGACCTGTCTACTTTTGGATTTTAACCTATTGTAACTGAACCTTTTTATAAAGATAAATGCACAGACTACGATTACGTTTTATAAGTGAGGCCTCGTGGCCTGGATTAAACCTTTTTACGGGGTTTAAGCAATATGACTATTAAATTTTAGTTTGCAATTTATATTACAGTACTTAAGTTTTACAAAATAGGACTACTATATTTCTATCTTCTTATCTTCTTATCTTCTTTTCTTCTTATCTAAATTTTATTTGGTTTTATATAACCAAATAAAACCAAATATAGTTTATATTAATATATTTTTATCCTGGTTTGTAAATTTTCTTTGAAAATACAATTTTACGGTTCCGTACGGGTCCGTAAGGTGTATGTAAGATAGAGCAGGACTATTTTATATCTTAGTTTAGTAAAATTTTTAAATACTTTATTCAAATAAAAAGAAAAAACAAAAAATATAAGAGACCGCGTTATTAACCTAGTCTATGATTTATTAATATCTTTATTTTAATTTTTATAGTTTGCTTCTTTTTTTTACGCGTGCCTACACTTGTTTTACTCTATGCCGATTAACCTTCCTATGTATTTACTTTTTTTATTTATGAAATTGTATGAAAAATTACAATTAACGAAGTTTTATTAACCCATATTATAAATGGTAATTAAATAGTAAAACACCTAGTAATTTACATTTTTTAATACAAAAAAAGAAAAATAATACTGTAAAGTATAATTGAGTATAAGGGGATAGCTTTTTAAAAATTTATTTTATTTTAGCAAGTTTTATGATTACCATCAAGTGCCTATTCGGTTATACGTTACAATATTTTTAAATATAGAGTGCTCGCATTACGTTGCAGTACTAGCTATCACTTAGGGAAGAATTATAAAAAAAATAATTAACCTAATAAATATAAGCTCAAGAGAATCGAACTTCTACTTATCCGTATCAAGGAATTATTCTACCTTTAAATTATGGGCTCTTTTTTTTTTCTACTCAAGTGCTACAGCAATGCTAAAGGCTACTTCTATGGCTACCTTAATTAAATAAATCATTATTATTAAATTTAACTAAGTAATTCAGCCTCAATTTACCTTTATAGGCTGGCTGGCGCACGCGGGTAGGCGTTTGTAATATTACACTTCAGGTCAAGAGTCATCAACTTGTTCTACTGAAAATTTTGTAACAATATACCTATATATTTGACCTAATAGAGATTTAAATAATACCTAGTGATTACATAAAGATTAACTATTCCGTTGCGATAAACTAACAGAAAAATAAAACAAAGTGATTAAATTAGTTAGTCACCCTTTTTATAACTATAACTTAAGATTTTAAAATAAGGTAACACCAGCGGTAAATTTTAAACAAATAGGCGGAACTGAATTGTGCAACAGATCTCTGAGTAGATTTAGCTGATTAACTTTTTAATTTTGCTTAAAATATAGTATAGGGCTGGGCTGGCTTTGATTCTTAAATTTTTAAACTTACATTCAAATTAACATTAACTTCTTTTAAATTTTTTTAGAATTCGCGTTGAATACGTTATCACGCCAAAGGAGACCGCAGTGTCTGGAGTGCGATTCATATTGGCACCTGTAGATCTCATAGTATCCCTGATACTCCCTAATTTTTTGCAGACTAGTTTCCACGGCTTACATAGCAAGGAGCACAATTTTTTAAATCCGGTGACCCATTACTTATTCAAGTTATTCCGAGTCGGTGGACCATGGCCCATGGCGGGAAAAATGAACATACTGGAGCTTGAGCCTCGAAACGAGAAATCATATGTGTGAATGGTTTTCCTGGTAGACAGAAGTGGTAGATGAATGGGTACCGAAGAAAGACGCAGAGATCACGCAGCGGACTTAGAAGCCCGTGTGACTCTGCCCAAGCTTTCGCCCTCTCTCGGCGTGCAGCGAGAACCGTCTGTTCTGTCGTGGCAGTCTCCTCGCCGTGGTCCTCCCGCTCCTCATCATCGCTGTCTCCATAATCCGCAAGGTTGCCCAGCCCACTCGAGGCCGTTGTCACTGCGTTTGCCTTCTTACCCAGCTCCTCCTGCTCTTTGGCAGTAGCCTCGCCCTTCATAACGCCCCACGCCTCCTTCCACCGTCCACGGAGGAACGCAAATCGCTTATCGGTACCGTAGTTGGCGAGGATGCGCATCTCGAGCAGCGCAGGATTGGTTGTGGCAGCAAGGTTTTGTGCGGTGCGCTTCATTAGCTCGGCTTGCGCATCGTCGGGCTGCGATTCAAATCATGCGTCACCGGCAATGTAGGGAATTGGGGGTAGGCTTACCTCCTCGTCGATCCCCCCAGACGTCGTCTTCACCTAGAAAACGTCTTCCTCGTCCTCCCGCCGCCGCGCCTCGAGCCGCTCCTCCCTAGCTTGGTCCATCAACCGCCGCCGCTTCTCCTGCCGGTAGACGTCCGCCTCGTCCAGGGAGAAGAAGAACGTGTCTTCGGAGTCAGAGGGGAGGTCAGACCACCCTGACGGAGATGCAGGCCGCGGGAGCGGGGAAGTGGACCGCGGGGGAGGGCGTCCAGAAGGAGTCGGGCGTCGTACCTGAAAGCGGGGACATTAGATGCCGAATAGCGGGGTGGGAGACATGTAGATGAAGCAAACCAGTATGCAGATGTCAGCGAGTATGTTATATCCTCACACGAAGCGACGAGAGAGTTTCAACAACCACATGAAATTGCGTCCTACCTATCTACCCAGACAGCAGTAGAAGAAGAATCGTCGGGTTGTGGAAGCGGCGCAGCAAAATCATCTTCGTCGTCCAAGGGAAAGGCTGCCGCTTGTAGATTCTGTGGATTCCACTGTATAAGACCGCTCCCCGAAGCCTCGAGCGAGTCTGCAGCTTTCTTGGCCTGAGGACCACGAATAATGTCTGCCTCGAGTGCCCGAATATATAATGCTGGGTCCGGGCAGGCTCAAGTTCATCCTGGAAATTATTTGAGGATTTGCTGGGTCGACTTTTACGCTTGCGGGAGGACATGGGTGTAATAAGTACAAGATTGAAGATGATCACACGTCGCCGCCACGTTTCTGCTTTCTGCTTTCACTTCCATGGATTTTTTGCATTTTCAGCTGGCCAAGGTTCAGCAGCACCTCGCCTTTGTCGCCGTCGACCCTATAAACTGGAAGTTCTATGTCCAAGCCATCTCCTGGACAGTCACCCTCTTTGAGTCCTATCTGCTGTGCGCGCCAACGTGTTTTGTTCCGAAGAAATCTGACGTGTTCTTCATGATTGAAGCCTCCGCCAGTACCCTTTGTACTCCAAAACAGAGCCTCCACGTACGTTTACTACTCTCGAACACGGAGCGCCATCGAGACACGCCGTTTAGCGGCTCTTGCCACGCACATCAGCGCCTCCGACTTTGAAAAGTCGCAAAAATACGGCAAGGATAAGGCGAAATTCGCCTTGTTCTCGGGCCTCTACAAGCAGGTCCTCGACACGCTGCTGCTGCACTTTGGGTTCTACGCGTGGTCGTGGACGACCACGGGGTACATGATGGCGCGGTTTGGGTATGGGACGGAGTACGAGGTGCGTGTGTCTGAGGACGCCGTCCTCATAAGAGTAGAGAGATCGATTCACCTCATTGCGGTAGACGCTGCAATCGATCGGCTTCGTATTGCTGCTAGCGTTCGTTTCGTCGCTCCCAACTCTGCCGCTGTCAGTGTACAGCACCTTCGTTCGTCCTAAAATTCCTGCTCTATCATTCTGGTTTTATTCAAGTCTTGCACATAGGTGCTCGAAGAAAAATACGGGTTCAACAAGACCACGCCCAGTCTATTCGTCGCAGATCTGCTCAAAGGCTGGGCCCTCGCCGTCGTGCTCATCTCGCCGTTTCTCTGGGCCTTCCTGCGGATCTTCAACTGGGCTGGAGACCGATTCGTGCCCTGGCTCATGGCCTTCTTGTGCGTCACGTTGTCCCTCAATCTATTCACCTCACTGTCTGAACTCGCCGACCGGCAGCCTGGCATTCCAGCTAATCATGGTGGTCATCTACCCGATGTTCATACAGCCGCTCTTCAACAAGCTCTCCCCCCTCGCGGAGGGCGAGCTCCGCACACGTATCGAGAGCCTTGCGAGCAAGCTGAAGTTCCCGCTCACACATTTGTACGAGATCGACGGCTCGAAGCGCAGCTCGCACAGCAATGCGTACTTCTTTGGTCTGCCCTGGGTGTGTATAATCATCCCATCTTATCTCGTTCCGGACCCAACCCTGACCTCGTCCACACACAGAGCAAACACATCGTCATCTTCGACACCCTGATCCAACAATCTCAGCCCGAGGAAGTCGAGGCCGTCCTCGCGCACGAGCTGGGGCACTGGTACTACATGCACCCCACCAAGATGCTCGCTGTGTCCCAGATCCACGTGTTCACCATCTTCGCCTTGTTTCCGGCGTTCCTGCATGCCCCGCCCGTTTTGGCATCGTTTGATTTTCCGAAGGCGGTGGCGGCGCAGCCGCCTACGCTCGTTGCGTTCTTGCTCTTCCAGGCTCGTCTGCTCCGCTGTGTCCCTGCCTTGTGTTGTTTACTCACTCCCGCGCAAACGCATATATAGATGATTCTCACCCCTCTCGAAGCCTTCGTATCCATCGGCATGCACGCCGTCTCGCGGCACTTTGAGTGGCAGGCCGACGCCTTTGCATGCGAGCTCCAGGATAAGCTCGACGACGAGAAGATGAAAGATATGGGCGAGAGGCTGGGGAGGGCGCTGATCCAGCTGCATGTAAAGAATTTGTCGACGGTGTGGGTTGATTGGCTGTGAGTGTCTCTTTTTTTGCGGTATTCTTTTAGGGGGGAGCGAGGAGAGGCGCTTGGCACCGTGCATCGGGATCGCCTAGCCGACGGGTTCCCATCCCCGTCCTCCGTCGGGACGGGTCGGAGGCGGGGTTGCATTCCGAAGCCTCCCTCACAGGCTCTCCGTCCCCGTGCCGAACACTAGATACGGTTGATTGGGCTGCATGCATGCGGATGCTGACGGATTTGGTGCAGATACTCCGCGTACCACCATTCGCACCCGACGCTGACGGAGCGTCTGAAGGGGCTGGAGTCGTTCCAGAGCCAGCGCCGGAAGAATCAGTAACTGTTGTTCCAATGAGCGTGGTGGCGTCGTTGCTGGCAGCTGTATCTCGAAGAGAACAATTATATCCGGAGACTGCGGTTGCAGGGAAAGTCCTGTTTCGTATCCTACTTGTAGTACGCAAAGATTCGGATTAGGATATGGTCGTAGGTCCCGCGCAGGGAACGGCCCCCGTCGACGATGAAATTTCGATGAAACTTTGAGGTAGTTTTATTGACTGGATCAAAATGAATGATTGCCGCATATGCCGTGAATGATACAACGAGCCGCGTCCCCAATATCCATACCCTGTGCGGCTGGCTCTACAGCATGCGTTTTGGCTCAAAAAACAATACTAAAAGCCTTGCATCTAAAGCCCGCATTCTGGAGAAAGAGGAGGCGGCTTCCTGTCGGCGATCTGATGACCTTGCTGTGATGCCTTGATCGCTGATTCGGACTCAATCATCTCTATTCTTTTGGCAGGGTTCTGCCTACGGAGACTTCCTAGGCTTCTCGAAGTCATTCGTATGTCGAGGGCTTAGGGAAAAGAAGCTCGACCGTATCCGAGTGGCCAGGGAGGGCGGGTTGTGAGAATTGATCGACAGCTGTTATCTACTTCTCTTTTATCCACGGTGCCAGTAAAGTCTCGTTCATTGCTTTTGTTTCGTCTCATGCTGACCGCTCCCTACAGCGCGGCTGGCCATGTCCCCCATCCGCACCTCCCCCCGCTGACGAGCAGCATACCCAACAAATTGAAGGTTAAAACGCGGCGACAATCTCAATCCAGCCTTGGTGCCTCGCTGCCGCCCGTGACGGTTGCCGGCGGCTTCTTGGGCGCGAAATCCCGCTCGTCGCCTGCGTTGAGTTTGTTGGGCATGCGCACGGCGGCCTCTGACTCGG
Organism: Panellus pusillus; assembly: GCA_013387415.1. NCBI lineage: Eukaryota > Fungi > Basidiomycota > Agaricomycetes > Agaricales > Mycenaceae > Panellus > Panellus pusillus. The sequence continues at coordinate 6,766 of QVIE01003251.1, forward strand.
ACACGGATTCGGATGCAGAAGACGTGGTAGACGATGGTGTACTTTACCGACGCGCGCCGACTTTGCGGGCGCGCATTTTCGGGCCTGCCAAGGCGGATACGATATCTACTGCGCCGTGGACGAGGGGTGCGGGCGAGACGGAGACAGAGTTGGACGAGCCGGTCAGTGTGCTCCCTTTTCTCTTCTTCCATGTTAACACATACTGTCGATAGCCCCGCCACCTCCCCACGGCGCGCATAGTTCCTGCGTCAGCGCCCCTCGTCCCGCCTACCACGCTCGAGCAGCGCCTCACCCCCCTCCTCTTCGAGCTCTCGCGCCTCCTCTCCATCGTCCCCGCCGTCCTCGGCACCATCTACAACCTCTACCACCTCTTCTACGACCCCGTGCCCTCGCGCATAGACTTCTTCGTATCCGCGCTCTGGTCTCTCCTAACGGGCTACCAATGCCTCGCCCTCACCACCGGCCTCCTCACCCGCTGGCGCGTATACTACCCCCCGCTGGCGACCCTCATCCGCCTCCTCGCGCTGCAGGCGATCTGCTGGCCCGCCACGCACCTCACGCTCACGCTCCTCGATCCGGAGGGCCGCCGGCCGGCTGCGGTGTGGGCCGCGATCGGGACGACGACGTGCATGAGTCGGAGCGTGCAAATTTGGGTCACGAGTAATCTCTGGTGGGAGCCTAGGGAGGGCGCAGGTGCGCCGCCGCCGAGAGAGGGTGCCGCAGGGGGCTGGCGCCGGTTTGGCGGGAGGTGGGGCGGGAGGAGGTGGGATTGGCGCGAAGTGGGGATTCAATGCATGCTCCCTGCGGGCGTGCTGTACTTTGTAATGGCCTGGGCGGAGCAGTTGAGGAGGGAGTGGGACGGTTGTTGACTGGAAAAAGTAAAATATTATACATTGTACGTTTTGCTGGTCTGTCTTTGGTTTGGTTGAACATATCCTAGTCGATAATCTGCTTCCCTGTACATAAGTACTGTATGAGGCCCGACGGTTAACTTCGTATACTGTATAGAGGATCTTCAAATTCATGCGTTCGAAGCACACGGAGGATGGATTTTATAGTAGGGAATGGCTCGAATGGCTCTTCGCTGAGTACTCGGTTTCCTCGCTACCCAAACCCGCTGTCTTCCTTTGAATCCGGATCCGACTCTAGCACCAATCTCGCGAACGCTCGGGCAGACATCGGAGTCTCGTGCCAACACTCAGCTCGAGCTCAATTATAAATTTACGATCATATGAACTATATGCAGTTTGAAGAGAAGTGGGAAATACAAATGGATCCATTGCCTCTACAGAACTGAGCGACTGTCACTGCTAACGACTGATTAGCCAACGTTAGAACTGCACTTAGAGCTGGAGAAATATAGATAAGCAGGCTACTTACGTTCAAGGTACGACTCCTTCCCTTCCTGGTTGAACGTTCAACCTGCAGTTTCCCTCCGCTCCAACCCCAATCTCGCGGATATCGGGGCAAGTCCTGGCACCCCCTGCGGAATCCCAAGCACGCGCCGCGCGTCGCCGTCGACGGAGACGACGGAACGCAAGGACGGGTGATGGGCGGCGTCTGCGACTAACCAGTCAAGGAACTCGTCGCGGAGATATCCGTGCAGGTTGTGGATCACAACGTGCTCGAGGGCAGGCATGCGCAAGGTGATCAGGACTCTGGTGAGGACGCCGCGAGAGTTGTCTGCGGGGCGCAGGTTTTTGAGCGTGAGGAAGACAATTGTGGTGTCGACAGGGTCAACATCTTGTCGGAATCGGGGCAGTGGGGAACAGTCGATGCTGAGCGTCTGGAGCTTGTGAAAAGATGCTAGATCACTCGCTTTAACGCGCATGAGATAGCCGCTGTCCTGGACATGCAGCTCTGTAAGGCTGCTGAAATATTGACGGCACGCTGGTGTTATGCCTGTGACTGAAAAGCATTTTAAATGAGGAGCGAATGAGCTAGGTTCATAGATGTTCCAGCAAGGGATTTTGCGGGAGATCTCCTCCTCTGCCGTCGAATCGTGCGAGGAGTCGTTTACAAGATGGAGGCGGTGGAGAAGAGGCCATGTCTGGATCAGTACACGGGAAAATAGATTGAGGATATGGATGGGGGCAATAATATCCAGCGCGCAAATGCGGTCGCGGCGAGAGAGTAAACCGTTCAGGAATGTCCAGTGGTGAACGAGGGCTAGATCTTCGGCGCCTCGACCGTCGATCACTGTAAGACCGGAACGGATTATTTTCGCTAGTTAATTAACCCGTAAACCTGGGCATTGTAAACCATTTAACAAGGTATTTTCACCCGGGACTATTGAAAATACCCCGTACACCGGAGCATTCGACCGGGTGACAGCCGGGTGAAAAACAGGTGGTTTGATCAAGAAACTTTTGCTTTTCCCCGGTCGCGGCGCCGATTTTTGGCGGGGTCCAGTAACCCGTTTGCCTGATCAAAACAGAAATCCGACTACCGGGTTACTTTCGGGTTGAATTCATCTGCTTCCCTTGTGACTTTTACCTGTTATCTGGGATCCTAGTGTCCACACCATTTGGATGAATAAATCATATTGCAGGACCTAGTATATACACAATATGGGGTAGAGGGAGTCGAAGATCATCCCCAGATAGAGTATATGTACAGAGGTATGGAGAAGATATCGGTGAAGGGATCGTGGATAGCTTATATCGACAAGGAGAGATCGGATCTAAGCGTCGTCAATATTGAGTGATAAAGTTGGCGACAGTCACATACCGCTTGAGTCTATACGGTCCACGACCGAAGCAATCGCAGAGCTCGTCGTCGGCCACGCCGACGATGTGGCTGCATCGTCACTGTCCCATCGCGCGCCATAGGATTCTGTCGGGGGATGATCAGACCGATAAACATAACATGGGGAAGATAAGAGCACAGAGAAGAGTAGTTATACTTGCAGTGTGCCAGTGGTCCCCCCAGGCGCCCAGGACAGCACCGCAGTCAGCGCACCAGAAAGCCGGAGAGCCCAGAGAACCCAGAGAACTCAGACAGAGACCACAGTGACCACAGCCAAAGCCAAGACTGAGAAGACACGGCCAGGATTGCGAAAGAAGGAGGAGAACGGCGGGAGGCAGCGAGACGAAGGGAGGAGGATGGAGGTTGTTGACAAGAGCAACCATGGCACCGCATCCGCATGACTCATAAGCCTAAGCGAGCCACATGATGATGGGTCGGAGTTTGAACGACTTGGCAACTTCGTCGACTCAGGACTGCCGCCCCGATATAAGTATGAGTAGCACAGGTATCAATACCCTTCCCAAAGGACAATGTATGTCGGGTAGTATTGCCAGGCATTAAATAGACATACCAAATGATTTTTACAGCACCAAGAGACTTTACCCCGGGGACCGGGTGATTTTACTCAGGGAAACTGCGTTGACAAACGGGTTACATTCCAACGGGTGAAAATCACTCAAAGAGTGGGTGAATTGGATTCACCCGTTTATACTGATTAATGTCACCCGAATGTGTTTAAACAGGTCTTAATCCGTTCATCGGGTGAATAGGAAAACTAACCCGGCGACCTAGGTAAAAAAACCCGGTCCCGGTCTTACAGTGGATAGCAACAGAGATGGGTAGTTTCTGATATCGAGGCGCAAGCCTATCCAGCTTGCTCAACGAGCATCCAGAGGAGAGACGTATGTCGCTCCAGAGCGGTGGGTAATCGAGCGCCACGGTCCTCCAGGTACGACACACTTGAGATGTAGTGATCGCCACCGTGGAGCCACCAGCCTCAAATGGGCTGCTATGAGTCGCTTGGACGAAGATCTCCAGAAGGATTTCGGGAGGGAAGTCATTTACATGCATGTTCGGGAAGACAGGCGCAGCGGCCAGCGGGCGTCGACTGGTCGCTTTAGAACCGAAGAACGTAATCCGCGCATAATAAAGAGGGCAATGAGACGGTCTCGTTTTAGCTCCATGATAGCTGTCAGCTATCTGCAAAATTTTGGAGCGGTGACACAAAAACTTCAGTGACGCCCTTGGCATCGCTTACAGCGCTCGCCAGTATGAAGCCATAGACTGCAAAAGGAAATCTGCGTCGTAGATTTCTCGAAAACCTTTTTCGAAAGTGAATCGAACTCTAGAATTTTCAGATAGCTGGGAAGGAGGGGTAGTCGTCTAGTAGTAAGCCGACTACTACAAGCGAACGTCCCTTGAGAGTCGAGACTTCAATGCGCCAGATTGATATTTTTTGAGGGATTTCAATTGTTTTTGCCAAATCTTGTATCTGTGATGTATTTGTGCTTGCAACGCAGAACCGAACGTCTTTGCTGCCGGGCAGAGGGTCAGGATTGGCAATGGTAAAGGTCCAATGGTCTTGAACAAGCACCGTGCGAACATACAAAGGCGCGATACCACGTGCAGCACGGTCACGGGCCGCGCCGACCAACGAAGACCGGCAGTCCGGTGGATGACCGTGCCTTTCTCCCAACCATGTCTTCTCCCACAATCGCCCACCCGCACTCTGAGGACTGTTTTGCTGGCGTCAAGCACTCTGGAACCGCAGTGGGCAGGACAGAAACTATCGCGGATGTGCCGACTTATGTCTCCGACCCTCCATCTGGCGCGACTGGCACCAAGAAAGTCGTCCTCTTCTTCGCAGACGTCTATGGGCCTTTCTATCTGAACAATCAGCTGCTGCAAGATTACTTCGCGTCTCATGGTCAGTCTGCCGGTGGTCGCTCGTCGATCGTTCTTCATTGCGAGGGCCGCAGGCTTCACTGTCGTCGGCATCGACTATTTCTTTGGCGACCCGGTGCATATTCACACAGAAGAAGGTTTCGATAGGGATGGCTGGTTTGCAAAGTCTAGGAAGCAAGCGGCAGAAGCTTTGCCCAGATGGCTGGAGGAAATCCGCAAGCGATATGGTCTGTCGCACATACCTCGCTCATAAGCTTGAGGTAACAGCTCCGTAGGGGCCGACGGCAAATATTCCGCGGTCGGTCAGTGTTATATTTCCGACTTACGCCCGAAGACCCTGACACTTCTTACAGGGTATTGCTTCGGAGCACCATATGTGATGAATCTCGGAGCTACGGATGACATCGTCGCCGGTGAGTCTGACGCAATCCACGGCACCCCACGCTCACTGATATGTGATGGATCCAGGTGCCTTTGCGCACCCAGCGGCCCTTAATGAAGACCACTTCAAGAACCTGAAGCGTACGTCTACAGCCGTTTTGTGTCCTTATCCGATGGCATACCCTCCCCATCCACAGAGCCCCTCCTGATGTCCTGCGCCGGTCAGTACCTAGCGCTCACTTTCGCTGTTACTCTGAAAGGTCATCTGAATTGCAGAATCGGATTTCACCTTCCCACTCGAGTTCCGCCGCCGTGCGGAAGACATCCTCGTGGAGAACAAGGCGCAGTATGAGATTCAGGTGTTTTCCCGGGTGTCTCACGGCTTCGCTGTCCGCGGGGATCCCGCGATTCCCGACGCTCGTGCGTTTCCTCTCTCCCTTCTTTTGCTTTTTGTTTGCGCTTTGAGCTGATGGTATTCAGGATGGGCCAAGGAGGAATCTGCGCGTGGCATTATCGCGTGGTTCGGGCGCTTCAGTGCTTGAGCATGTAGACCAATTGGAAGTATGACCTCTGTGTATTCTAGTTGAACTGTGTCTGTCAACGACATGTTCCTTCGTCTTGCGTTCTGGCCGACTGCAAATGATCTGCAATCTTCATTCTTGAATGTATCCTCCATTCTGGTCTCATTTGCCTCCGTTCTCCACCTGTTCCGCCGTCTTTCTCGATCTGCTTCCGCCCCCTGAAGGGTCTCGACTGCTGCATAAATAACGAGCACACCTGGGTTCAAGCAGTTGCTTTCGACTCACCCACCCACGACCAGCCCCTCTGCAAAAAAATGCCCTCGCTTCCTTCTGCGCCCCCGAGCACTCCGTCATTCGTTCCTTCGCCTGCTGTCCTCCCACTCGTTTTTATCTCCGTATTCGCTGTCATCACCATCTCTTACGCTCTTTACGGGTTTGTCTCACGAAAATTGTCGGCGCGGCGGGCTCGTTTGGGGGACCTCGAAGTACCTTTTTCATCTCCTTGCGCCTCACAGCGTCTGACCCTGCCTGCCAATCAGAGTCAAGGTTCAGTCGTCATCAATAACAAACCCAAGGCGCGTGTCAGGTCCAAGGTAGCCTATATGCCCTATCCTTTATATCTGCGCTAATGCGATTTTATAGGACGGCGTAAGCACCCTCGTAGCCGCGCGCAAAGAGCTCCTGACGTTGCGGGCATGTCTCAGCCTCAGTTCTCCTATCCTTCTATCTCATACCCTTCATTCCAGGCTAAGCTGGCTACCAAGACGCAGCTTGTCTCCCTACACAAGAGGCTCATGGCGAGCGTATGCCACATCAATACCATTATCTGTGCACTGTCTAACTTGTTCTTTTTTCAAGGGCGCGCCCGTCGTTCAATTCGAGCCGCTCAAGGTTATGGCGTGCATTCCCGCCACTATTCAGTTCGTCAAACGCGAGGCTAGCCGCAAGCCCTCTGTCAGCCCTGACGTTCTCCGCCAAGAGCGCCGCCCTCCTGGACCATCACCTTTGAGCGAAGTCTACACGGCACCGCACGTTCCTGTTGTTTCCGGTGTCGTTGCCCGTCAAGAGCGTCGCTCTCCTGGACCGTCCCCTTTGCGCGAAGTCCACACGGCATCGCCCGTTCCTGTTCTTTCTGAATTCGTTGTTCCGCCCGCCGTCGTTCTTAATCAGCAAACCGCGACTCCTCCTGTCTCCAAAATTTTACCTCTTTCGCAAGTGGCTCCGGCTTCGGCCCACCCTTCGTTCTTCTCCGCGCGCTCCCGCCTCATCGCCAACATCGCCGCCGGTCTTGTGGACGATGACACCGACTCGGGTTCCGAATACTCCGTATACTCCGAAGACGAAGACGAGTCATTCAGCGTCGACCTTCCTCCGACAGTCCAAGAACACCCACCTCTCCGGGCACCCGTGCTCGTCGACTCACGTCTGAGGAATGTCTGGCGCGCCGCTCATCCCCGGCACACATCGCCATCAAAGAGATCACGGGTGCTCACTACCAAACAAATCTCTAAAGTTCAGCAAGAATCCAAAGAGAACCACCCTATCGCATAAGTCCCAGCGCCGGCACCAAGTCTTCCTCCAGTCTCTTCTCGTCCGTCTCTGTGTCTGTCTCAGCTGCCCTCCCCCTCTCACTTCCACCAATCTCTACTCGTCCGTCTCTGTCTCAGCTCCCCTCCTCCTCTCATTTTCACCCATCTCTTTTCGTCTGTCTCTGTCTCATCTCTCCTCGCCCTCTCAGTCCACCACTCTCTTTTGCACCATCGTCGCCGCATCAGCAAGTCTCTTCCACCGTTTCCGTCGCTCTCTCTTTCTCTCTGTCTCAACACATCCCGTTCCTCCACTCTTTCTCTACCTTCCATCTCGTAATGCCCCATATCGTAATAATGGTATAACACTCAACACATCCCTACTACTATTATTTCCACCTCCGCACCTTGCCGTCGCGGGCCTGATCAACCCCGGCGGTTAATACTCGTAGTATACTCTAGTTCCCTTGCTCTATGATAATTACACTGCTGCTGCTGCTTTTTGCTACTTTACCCTACTTCGTCCCTCTAATAACAACGTCGCCTTCGAAGTTCGGGTTCGTGCCCATCGCACTGATGGCGCGCGTTGCTGTTTTCTCCGATCAAAACCACCGAGCCTGTGAGGGGTTGGTTGGCTGCTACCACCGCGCGCCCGAGTTTGCGCTGAAGGTTTCGTGTCCCTCATGGCCGTCGATTCCTACAAGAAACGGCTGCTGGGTTGGCTATCTTATGCATTTGGGAGTGAAATATTCGTCACTGTGTCTCTGACCCTCTTCTTCCTCTCTGTCTCGAGCAATTTGCTCGCGACAATGGATACTTGCTTCCTGGCCGCACCGAAAGATGTCCCGCCAGCGCCTCGGACGAGTCTCAAGACCGCTGCGGTGTTCAAATTGGTTGGTTCTGGATCGACAGCGCGAGCTTCAGGTCCGTTTCTGTTCGTTCGAACGAATAATTGACCGACCCGAACAGTCTGTATGTCTACTCAATATCCGTAGCACTGCAGGCTCTTACTGTGATTTCAATGGGAGGGATAGCAGACCATCGTGCGCGTCTACTTTTCTACGCTTCTCAGGCAGGCTCATTCATGCTGTCCCAAGCCCCCATCGCAAATTACTTCTCGTATCTTTCGGAGTGGCGGGTTCTGTCTCCGCCACCGCATTTTTATTCATCCATTCATCTTCGCCCGTCTGGTTTCTGGCAGCTCTGCTCACCTGCATTTCAAATGTCAGCTTCGGCGCCTCCGTCGTCGCCATGAACTCGTACCTCCCTCCCTCGCCAGAGACTCGCCGGAGGTCGTGGAAATCCTGCACGAGTTGCAAAGAGAGCGGTATCACCGCAGATGACGCTGAGGAGTCTGTAGAACGTGCCTCCGAAGACGCAGAGGCGCCTCTGATGCCTCGTCCCCATGCGGAAGAACGCACTGAGTTGCAGACGCGATACGACACCGCCCTCTCGCGTGCCATGTCACGCACCTCCGCGCTGGGGATTGCCACGGTTATGGCGCAGGCATCCTCATGCTCATCGTCGCCCTGATCCCCGTCACGAAGCTCAACGGGTCGACGTTCTCGCTGCGGCTTGCGATAGGCCTCAGCGGGATATGCTGGGGGATTTTCACCATTCCTGCGGCTTTCTGGCTACCTACAGGCAGCAGTGTTGTGTCCGGCGACGACGCTGGCAATGCTCCGTGGCGAGATACTGCTGGTGACGGCAAGTGGAGCGCTGGACGAGAGATCGTGGCGGCGTGGAAGCGCTTGGGCCGGATGTTTCACCCACGCGAAATCAAGAGGCTACGGAACACGTTCAAGTATCTCGCTGCCTGGTTCCTGCTTTCCGACGGTAGGTCTCACTTTCCTCGAAGCAATTATCAAATTGCTCATTAATTCGCCTCTAGGCTTCACGACGATCACCTCCACTGCGATGCTCTTCGGGAAAACCTCCCTGCACATGAAAGCCTCGTCCCTCATTCTCATCGGCGTGCTGTCGCCTTTGGCAGGGATTGCTGGCTCCTTGCTGTGGCCCATCATCCAGCGCAGGCTGGGCTGGTCGAATCTACGCGTCATCATCATCCTCGTCGTGCTCGCATCGCTCATCCCGGCGTACGGCTGCCTCGGCTTCCTGAGTATCTTCAAGGGGTTCGGCGGCCTCACCAGCCAAGGAGAATTGTTTGGGCTGGCGGTTTACTTTGGTGATGATTCTTCTCTGATCTCCAACGCAAAAAGATACTGAGACTGTACCATGTAGGCTTCATCTACGGCGCATTTCAAGGTTTTTCGAGGGCGTTTTATGCGGAACTCATACCTGACGGGGAGGAGGCCAGATGGTGCGACACCTCATTGATTCGATATCCCGTACTGACCATCCGTGTACTATAGGTATGGCCTGTACTCGATCACTGATAAGGCGCGTCCTCTACATTCTATTCATCTCGCTTGCCCTCTTACCTTCTCTTAGTCGAGCTCCTTCCTCGGTCCCCTGATCGTCGGCCTCATATCCGACCTGACGGGGAACATCCGTTACGGATTTTTCTTTTTGGTCTTCATGATCCTTGCAGCCGTGCCGGTGCTGGTTAGTGTGGATGTAGAGCGGGGGCGCAAGGACGCGAAGGAGTATGTTTATAGCAAGTAGTACTTAGAATAGGATACAGCGACATGTAATAGTGTACAATTTTGTGTCTTTTGTGGTAGGTTCTTCAAGAGATGTTCGCTCGCTCCGCGATTCAGCCGCCGAGCTGTGTATACTACAACGGTTAGGATGTCCGTGGAGGTGGAGAAGATGGGCGGGACGCACCAGTTCTAAAGCGACTTCAACGATGTTTAGGTCGTACTGATCCATGTTTAGCTGGACGGAAGTTTTGTAATGCGACTCGTGGAGAATGGATGCGAGGACGTACGGATTTGGGTGTGTCAGTTTCTCTCACCCTTTGGTGATCGTAGTGGAAACGAAAGTGATCTATGGAGCGAATTTGAGACGGGAGACGCAACCCACTCATCGAATGATTTCGTTTTTGGAACTTACCATATTCTTGATTCATCTTTCTCTGAACGAACGTTCGAAGTAAGTCAATAAACTCCATCGTAGTGCGCATCCTTACGCAAAATTTCTTCAACGCGATACCCATAGGTACGTTCGGTCCTAGGTCCATGATATTATCTGCATGCAAGTTGCATAAGCAGAAGTGAACACAACTGGGACACTCAACAAGTCGACAGATATGAAACTTGCACACGAAAAAGCCCGTGCGCGGGTGCTGTCTGAGGAGACATTTCTCTTTGGGCGACAGGCGAGCTGCTATCTCAGGTGCAATGAGGCTGCAAAAGAGCTCCTGCGGAGGCATCTCCGGGGTTGGATCCATAGCTGTTAGAAAGGTGGGAGAATAGCAAGGCTAGCGTCTGGGACCTCCGCAGCTTTTATAACCTGCATCATATACAAATAGTTAGGGGTTCTTCCGAGAAGACTGGTTGGTCCCATCCATAGAACGGGAAAGAAGTAGTACAATTCAGAAATATCATAAATAGACATGCATGCAAGGACGCCTGAAGGGGCGATAAGCTATCCGTAATAGTAAACGAATGGCACGCACCAGAAAGACTACAGCCAAGGATACGAACCGCCGGTTTGTTCTAGGCTTGAAGACGAATAAATTGAGATGATTCCGGTGAGAAAAGAAGGGAAGCCACCCACAAGCAGTCGATCTGGTCCTGATCCTCAATCCCCAGCCTGAGAATCCATTGAGTCCCACAAAGACACAAAGACCGCTTAGAGTGGAGCAGGCAACTCACTCTCCCGGTGTGTCGTCTTTATTGATTCGGTTCCCCTCGTATACGAACTTGAATGTGCCTGTTGACGCGTCAACGAGCTGGATCTGGATGCGAAAACGCGCCGCGTACCCGATTCTTTTCCAAATCGTTGCTACTCGTCGCGTCAGTGACAACGCGTGCTCAAAGACGCGTCAAAGACTGACCTCTGCGGCTTGGAAGATTTTGGCGAACTTTGTGTTGGGTTTGACCTTTACGGTTATCTCTATTGAAGAGGGGTTAGTCGTAGGACAGGTTGGCACAGTTCTCCGGGTCTATACTGACGATTGCCCTCGTAGCTTATGTTGAGGTTGAGTTTAGGCTTGACATCCTCGGCTCTTGCGACATGGTGTTGGTACAGGGTGTAGTGGATATGAAGGAGGTCGTCGAAGGGACAGGCGAAAAACGGAATACACGACACCAAGTACAAACAAAGCCATGACCGCTCTAGATCTCAGGCTACTAGCTAGTACTTATACTCAGACTCTCCCCAATAATCGACACAACTGCTCGCCAATATCAATACGATGGAGACGGGGACACATCCATGCATAGTGTAGAATACACATTTCGCCAGCACAAGTCCTGAAACAGTTGCCATCCAGACCCTACTATCAGTGTCGACGAACTCTGCACCAAGTTCTCATGTATATCTCTCTAACAGATATTCCGACATACCGTCTTTCCGATGACATTCTCTACAAGCTGTTGATATCCGTCGCCGGCGAGCCATCTCCCGAAAATCTTTAAGTTCGCAGTGCTTCTCTCTCATGTCTGCCAAGCCTGGCGTTCAGTTATCGTTCATGCCCCTCTGCTCTGGCGATTCATCCCATGGCCGAGCCAGGAACACTCGGCGACGATCGAGCCATTTCTTTGGCGCTCTCAAGACCAGCCGTTCACGTCTGTCCTCTGTCTGCGCAAGTCGCCTCTGTTGTCGAGCTACGTTGCGAACCTCCTACGTCCACATGCACATCGAGTCAGTACTCTGCGCTTGGCCGCGAGAGATCTCAGAGATCTCAAAGATCTCAAGTGTCTCTCAGGGACCTTCGGCCGCTCTTATCTCTTTCTTGGACGTCTCTCGAACGCCACTAGCTTGTGGTCCGCTCCTGCGACTCTTCCGTTTCTGGGAGCCTCGTCACCTTATCTCGCGCTTCAAGTTCCAAAACGGCCAGCGTCAACCCTTTCTTTCGCTCCTGTGCTGTCTCGACTTGGCCTGCTTGCTTCGATATTACTACTCTATCCTTCACATACACGTCTATCCAACTAATACAAATATTCCGTTTCGTTCAAAATGCACAGTCTACCCTCCAGCACTCAAGCTCTACTTCCAATGCCGGAAAGAAGTGGTCTCTGCGACCCACTGGCTGCTCATCGACGGCCCGACCGTAGTCCTCCCGAGCTGCGCTCCATGGAATTAGGCTACGACGACGCGCTTCCTTGGTTCCCTTCCTGGTCCGTATCCGCCTTTCTTCCCTCAAATCCTTGTCGCTGCACGACTTTGGGTCGTCTTCGGAGGACGATACGCCGCGAGGGGTCTCTTCGGTGCCGATCACTATGGACCTCTACACGCAGATGCAGGCACCTCAAGGTGTGGGAGCCCCACACAGAGCAGCTTCTCTCCGTTTTCTGCGCCGCGATTCCCCCCTCCAATCGGTCGACGGCTCTACGACTCATGATCGCGAATGTATATATACGGCTCCACGCACCAACCTCTGCCCTAGTCCCTCTCCTAGCCACCTTCGGCCCGCGACTGCGCTCCTTTCATTTATCTGATTGCGGCTCCGAGGTTCGCAGGCAGGTGGAGGAAACTGGAGCGCGCTTGGCTGTGCACAGGATGGCTAGCGATGATCTGCTTGAGTGCCTTTGGATCCGCGATTCGTAAAAGTGCTCAAGGTTGAGGAAGCTGATTTTGCGTGTACCCGCAGCCTATTGAAGTGTTGTTGCGGAGGTGCTGCGTAGGCGGGACGGGGTTTGGATAGGGGCTTGTGTACCATCAGCGCATCTCTTCGTGCCTCGGATCGAGTCGGATGCCCACCCAACTATTTCTTTACATGGCTATACTGGTCTTGATTTATGATACTTGCACACTACCGTATAGTTACCTGAGCTTCGCTTAGATGCAAGCGCACTGAAGCGCACCTGTCCAAGCGCACACGAAGAGATCAATTCGTTCTGATGCGTGTCCGAAAATGGAAGGTACTCCGGCGCCTTCTTTTTCATCACGTCGTCTCTGTCTTTGAATCCTGGCGCTTTCCTGCTGCATGCACTTCTGGCCGTTGCGGGAAGACCTTTTGCAAATTTCAAATCAGGATGTGAAGCCAGCCGGCTGTTTTCGGGACTTGTTATCTCTTGCCGAATGCTCCGTGGTCAAAGCGCAATCGTGACGGCAAAGACAAAGCAGCCACTTGGAAACAATGAATTCGGTGCTTTGACCTCCTGATGCGGATGACAGTCTTGTCCAAGGGTCAAAGCGCGCAACAATAGCAGTATATAACGAGCTTTCTGTCAACAACTCTCATACCGCTACCTGCATCATCTGAACCATGTCCTCACAACAACTCGAATCGTTCCCCGACTCGATCCACAAATACGAGCTGCCCGAGAAGAACCTTGTACTTACGCCACGGAACAGATCTGTCGACCACCTCGAGCAGATCTCGCGCCAGCTGTTCGCGCTCTGCTACAATGCGGAGATTTTTGTGAATCGGCCGTTTGACAAGCCTTGGTATCATCCGAATCTGGACTCCGAGGTGTGGAGCTTCTACATGAGATTATTTTGCGCCTCCCAAGGGTGTTGGACGCGCAACATATCAGAGAAGCTCGGTGAGTCGTTTTCTTGATACGATGTTGTGCCACTCCGGGGCTTACATTATACCTGTAGAGTTGCGCTGTACGAGTCGCTTTATCATACCGAAAGGTTAGTCGTCGGTTCAACGCCTTGATTGAATCGAGTGCTGACGAGCGGTTTAGAGAGAAGCAACCCACTGTGATCGAGCTCATCAACCCCGGTGCCGACTTCCCCGAGCCGTTGAAGCTGCAGAAGCAGACACAGGCGGACGACGGCGAGGTCGCCACCGAGGAGACGCTCATCGAGATCCAGGCCGTGCCCGAAAGCAACGAATACACCTCTACCCCCTTCTCCCTGCACCAGACTTCCGTCGTTGCGACGGATGGGACTGAATACATTGTCGAGTTCATCCCGGACGACCAGGGAGAGGAGGCCGAGGTGGAGGGGGCGCTGGACGTGCAACGGGAGCCCGGTGAAGAAGCTGCTGAGGCTGAGCCCGCGCCCAAGGCCAAGGGTAAGGCTGCGGTGAACAAGAAGGCGAAGGGGAAGGCGAAGGCGAAAGCCGCCGCAGCGCCCAAGAAGAAGACGGCGGAGAGGAAGACGGCGGCGCCGGCCAAGTCCACCAAGGCCGCCGCTGCAAGCAGAGCGGCGCGGACTGTTTTCAAGGCCCGCAAAGCTGCCAGTGCTAAAGAGCGTAGCAGCTCTCCCTTGTCTGCGCCTGATAGTCCTACTCCTGCCACCAAACCGAAGGCGAAAGGCAAACGTGCCGCCGCCTTCACTGCATCTCCCACTGAAGACGCCGCTGAGCCCGCTCCCGTGTCTGTGCCTGATAGTCCTACTCCCGCCGCCAAACCGAAGGCGAAAGGTAGACGCGCGGCCGCCCCCACTGCATCCACCACCGAAGACACCACTGAGCTGGCTCCTGCCCCTTTGAGCTGGCTCCTTGCCCACCGGCCCCTACATCAAGGGCAAGAAGCGTGCTGCAGCGGACGACGAGGATCAGCCGACTGGGACTGCGAAGAAAGTTCGGCGGGGGGCCAAGACAGTGCAGGAGGCGACTGCAGCAGCTGAACCGCGTCCTGTGCGACGGAGTGTGCGACAGAAATCTTGACTGGTTTTCTTATCTATATCTATTCTTCTTATTGTATCTTTCTCTGGTGTAATTGTACTCCGTTGTAGTGCCTTTTACTCGCGTACGAATGCAAGTACTGGGCTGGTCCTTCCACCATTGGCCTGATTCAATTGAGATTAGTCGAAGATGAACCTTAGGACTGGTGCTGCGACTCCACTGGATGTGCGGCAGAGTGCAACGGAGCATTACGCGCAATGAATGATTTTTACTCCCTACACGTTTCCAGAAGCGGCTCTTGCTTGTACTGCGCTGGTCCTCAGCGGGTGGATAATATAGGGCGATTGTGATTGGCTGGCGGAGTCCAAGACTGATGCGGTACTCGCTGTATTACTCGTCTTTAAACCCCGAGGCGAACCCTTGATTCTTGTCGGCGCCTCGCTCTGGGATGGCTTACGACTCAACAACGCCAGGAATGCTGTCCAGGATAGCGGCCATCGTCGGTATATTCTTCGTATCTCTGTTCGGTGAGTCCTTTACCGTTACGCGGCGTACGCGCGTCTCGGGGCTCAGATACTTGGTCCTTCAAGCCGTCTCGTTCCCTGGAATATCACAATCCTCTTCGTTCAGAGTACCGCATGTTGTGTTTTTCATCGGAAAGCATTTTGGTACCGGTGCGTGCCCGCATACCTCGGCACCGCAGCTCTTCGGCTTACATCGCGCTCTAGGTGTAATCTTGTCGACGGCCTTCTGCCATCTGCTACAAGACTCCTTTGAACATCTCCAGAATCCCATTTTGAAGAGAGAATATCCCAGCGTCGGGAGCCAGACGGGTTTGATTATGTGCGTCATCACAGCTCCGCCGCGGCAGCGTAGCCGTCTGACGCGTAAAATGTAGCCTTAGCTCTCTTCTCTTGATCTTTCTAGTAGAGTGTACGTGCGCTTTCATTTTTCGCCGGCGCGGCTGGACGCATTTTCTGCAGATATATCCACGTCGTATGTGGACTTCCTCCACGCAGACCCCTCGGCTCCCCCCACTCCTTCGCACTCACCCACGACCTCCCGCCCTCTGTCGCCCTCCGCAACTAGATTAGATCTAAACGAAACAACATCACTGCTCGTCGGCCACAGCCACGGCTCCATCCGCCCAAGAGTACACCGTTGCAGCCGTCTTACCTGGCGGCTATATTAGCGCCGCCACGACACTGCCCGCTCAGCCGCCAGGATGGACGGCTGCTCAGCATATGTGTTACTACTGCGAATCGCGATGCAGAGAACCACCACCACGCGGAGGAGGAGGACGTCGAGGTGGAGCCAGAGCGAATTCGGGGCGCGCCTAGGGTGGGGCGGGGACGGCAAGTAGTCGGCATTATCGTACGTGCAGCACAACAGAAAGCGGTGCGGTGGTTCCCCTAAATTGACTGTGCAGGTCCTCGAACTTGGCATCATGCTGCACTCGTTAGTCATCGGGCTCACCCTGGCGCTAACAACCGGCGGGGACTTCAGTCAGTCTTTCCCCTCTTTCTGAGCATCTCAATGAGTCTGACGACGCACAGCGTCCCTCCTCACCGCGGTGGTATTCCACCAGCTTTTCGAAGGGCTCTCGCTCGGGATCCGCATCGCCGCGCTGCCGAAACCGAATCTCGGCCGGCGCGACTGGTTCTCAATCGTGCTCTCGCTGCTCTTCGCGCTCACGACGCCCGGCGGGCTCGCGGTCGGCGTGCTCGCGTTCGCGCGTACATCCAAAGGTATGCATCCCCGTCTTCTTCGATCGCCGTCCAAGCCACCTGTGCTGACGAGATGAACCGTAAACGCAGCGCAGCCGAGCACCCTGCTCCTCAAAGGCGTCATGTCGGCCGTGTCAGCGGGGATGCTCATCTACGCCGCCACCGTCGAGATGATCGCCGCCGACTTTGTATTCGGGAACCTCGAGGACGAGCACGGGCACGAGCACGGGCACGGCGGGTCCGGTGGTCATTCGCACGACGTCGAGCCGGAGAAGGACGACGGCACGGGGCCGAGCGTGGGGCGCCGCGCGTTGGCGCTGGGGAGTCTGCTGGCGGGGGTGGGCAGCATGGTGGTGATTTCGCTTGGGGAGTGAGAGCGAGCGACGCGTTGACTGACTCTCGATTTCTGCTGCTCTTGCTCTGCCCATGCCGTTGAATACACACACTCGGAGCTGTACTTCTACGCACGCATATAATCACAGTGTATCTTGTATGTATCTGGAATAATTGACGCGGACTCATTCATCTATGTAAATATCAAACTCAAGCCCAGCCGATGGAGCTTCCTACGCCCATCCTCTGCGCCTCGTCTACGACGGCGCAGGCGATGGCCACGTCCTGCAGGCCCACGCCCACGGATTTGAATATCGTGACGCGGCCGTGGTGCCCGTACGGGACTCTCCGGTCGACAGTGTCGACCTATCGAAGACCGGCTCCCCTTTCTCATCGAGCGAAACGAGATCCCCGATCTCGACGACCTGGCTTGCGGCCACTCCGGCGGCGATGAGCTCGCCCGCCTCGGCGAGGCAGGCCGCGCGCGAGTCGACGAGGAGCGCGGAGGGATGGGAGGACAGCGCGCGCTGGACGAGGGCGCCGTCGACCTCGTGCATGGAGGGGGTGTAGCTCCCGATGAGGACGACGTGCGTGCCGTCGCGCACCCAGGGGGAGGGGAAGAGGGCACGGTGGAGGAGGTGGCGCAGATGATCAGGTGCGCGGATGATACGGCGGTTTGGGTGGCTGGGTTCGGCGCGGCGGGGTCGTCTGTGAGAAGATGCGTTTGATTCTCGTTGTGGAGTTTTCCGGACTGTGACTTACGGGCGAGACACTCGACTCGAACTGAGGGAAACCGAGAACGCACGCGAGCCGCTAGTTTCGCCGCGCGCTCGTTCACGGAGCGGTTCACGATCGTCACTGCCGAGATGTTCGGAAAGGCGCTGAGGTGAAGATCCAGATGTGCCTTGAACGCATTGCCTCGTACCAGTATTTTTGTTTGTAATGATGATGAAAACATACCTGGATCTGCGCCCCTGCGCCAAACACGACGAGGTTCTCAAGTACGTTCGGCCTGGCCCAATCAGATTGAGCGAAAGCAGCGAGCCTTTCCGAGACGATCACAGATCCTGGGTATATGCACTCTGCACAGTCAACGCCGAGCAAGAGGCAGCACGTACCCGCCGCGTTCCGCAGAGCCGTGAGAGTCGAGGCGTTCAGTATCGCCTTGACCGCGCCGCTGTCCTCGTCGAGCACGAGTGTCGACGCGGGCAGGCCGCGCGTGTCGGCCGCGGAGGTGGGCACGCACACGATCTTCACCGACGTGCCGCAGAGCCCGCCCGCAATGCGCGAGGGCATGAACAGGGCGGTGTGGTTCGGGTGGGGATGGTTGTGCGGTGCGGCGTGAAGGCGGTGGGGGCTTCCAAGTCCGTGTTGGAGGAGAGGGTGTGGAAGACGTGCGCCATGAGGGTCTGCAGCGCGTTTGGTGTGAAGCTGGACGCGACACGGGCGACGTCGGCGCCGGAGAGACATAAAAGACGCTGCCCGGCCATGTAGTAATTCAATCGATCGCGATAAGCGGAAGAAGCAAAGAAGGGGCACCGCCACCGAGCACTACGCCCGAGTCCGGATTAGGAAGGCTCTGGTTCGCTGAGATGAGGTAATCTGATAAATACACCGATAAAAAATACAGTCGACAATCAATGGCCCTTCGTAGTCATGATACAGTCATCCTCCTGCTCCAGAATTCGCGTCGTACCGTTGATCGTGACAGTTCGTAAAAGTGACCAGTCCTTCGCCAGCGCTTGGAAGAACCGCTCTGCATCCACCTTCACGTCCGTAGTCTTGGAGGCTGAGCGCACCGCCATCGACACCCGGCTCGCGCACGCAAACATATGCACCCAGCGCGCGATCCCCGCTGGTCGTGCGGAAGGACGTGCAGGTCCAGACCGTCCACGAGCCTGAGGCTCTTCTTGTACTCGTCCGGCAGCTTGCGGAGGGCGTCCAAATCCGACATGACGGCGTCGGAGAAGAGGGATACGGATACCGAGATGGACGGGAGGGGGGAAATCTCGCGTCCCGGAGCTCGTCGGCGATGGCCACCAGGCGCGCGGCGATGGTGCGGATGTCTCGCGCCTTGTGGGCGGTGGAAGGCAACGCACAGCGAGCGGAGCTTCGGGTAGCTATGGCCAGAGCGGAGGAGGTGTAGTATGAAGGTGGCGGGGCCTCGAGGGCGGTGAGATGGAGAAACTCGGGAACCGTCCCATTAGCGTAATCCGACGTCACCTGTGCTGCGCGTGTCTTCGTTCGGTCCAATCTTGAGGGTCGTCAGACGGGGGAGGCGCGCGCAGAATTTGAGGATCTCCACATCCGAGATGGATTCAACTCGGATAGCGTCAGACTCGTAAGACTCGGCCGGTGGCCTTGGCGAGGAGGGTCAGCGTCGCGTTCCACAATGGCTTCTCCAGCGATATCTGCGAGATGCTTAGGGACGTGATGGGGCTGGAGCGGAGAA
>QVIE01003252.1:0-158499 GCA_013387415.1 Panellus pusillus
CGTGTCCTTCGACCAGAACAACTCCACCCCCGCCGCGACGGCCGCGTCCTCTCCTTCAACACGGCTCCACCTCCGTCCTCCCCAACCTCAACGGCAAGGGCACCCTCAGCCACGCCAAGCGCAGCCCACGCCGCCGACCACCTCCTCAAGCTCATCCAGTTCATTCTGCGAGTTCGCCCCCGATTACACCGCCCCTCCTGCGGTCCCTACGCGTTCGCGTCCGTCCGCCCGTTCGTCGCGTTCACGCCGCCGTTCACGCCGCCCGTTCACGCCGCTTCACGCCGCCCGTTCGTTCGCGTTCGCACCGCCCGTTCACGCGCCGCCCGTTCAATTCACGCCGCCGTTCGCCGACCGTCGTCGTCCTCTGGTCACCTGCTCGTTCGTCCGGGGGATTGCAGTGTTTACGGTCGCGCGTTCGCGCCCGTCGCTGGTCGTCGTCCGTCCGTTCGGTCTACGACGGGTGAACCAGTTGGAAGCTGTGGCTATGCTGAGCGCCAGAATGCCGCTTGCACAGCCACATTGTGGAATTCATTCACGTTCGCGCGCGTCCGCGTCGCCCGCCATTCGTCTGTGTCTGGGTTTGCCTGTCTGCCCGCCAGCCCCCGCTCGTTCGTGCGCGTTCGCCCGTTCGTGCGCGTGCGCGTCCGCCCGTTCGTGCGTGTCTGCGTTGTTCGACCGTCCGCGTCCGCGTTCGTTTGCTCGTACGCGCGTACGCGTTCGTTCCCTCGTACGCCCGTACGCCTGTGTCCGCATCCGCCCTGTGTCCGCATCCGCCCTGTGTCCGCATCCGCCCGTACGTACACGTCTGCCGTTCGTACGCGTCGATTCGGGAGTCGTTCGAGAGTTTGGTCGAGCGTCAGCTCAAGATTGCTCGTGACGATTCTGGTCAGTACGTGCAGAAGAACTTGAAGGAGGACAACAATGTCAAGCAGACGGTGGTGGCCGGTTCCAAGGGTTCTTTCATCAACATCTCACAGATGTCGGTTTGCAGAGTGTGGAGGGACGTCGTATCCCATTCGGCTTCGGCATCGGACACTTCCTCATTTCACGAAGGACGACTTCAGTCCCGAGGCAAGCGGATTCGTGGAGAACTTGTATCTGCGTGGTTTGACTCCGCAGGAGTTCTTCTTCCACGCCATGGCTGGGTGTGAAGGTCTTATCGACACCGCGATGGGTTACATCCAGTGGCGGTTGGTTAAGGCGCTCGAGGACGTCATGGTGTGCTACGACGGCACGGTGCGAAATTCGTTGGGCGACGTTATCCAATTCGTCTATGAGGAAGACGGCGTGGACGGCACGTTCATCGAGAAGCAGTCTCTCGACACGTACGCTCTGAATGATGCAGAGTTCAAGCACAGTTATCGCGTCGATGTCACGGCGTACCAGTCGTCGCCTTCACGGGATTGAAAGGATGGGATTTTGTTGTACTGCGTCTCGTGTTTTCGGTGCTTTTCCAAGTGTCATTCTTATGGTGAGGCCTTTATATCTAGCCTGTTTACAACCATCATCCTGTAGATTAGCATCCCCTCAATTATCAAGCTAGATATTATGGCCTTTAGACTGGAAGCCGCCCCTTACGCTACCTAGGCTATATACAGTAACAAATAGTGAATACTTTGTTATCCTGGTTCAGCATCATCAGGGCGCGACGGAGAAGAAAAGCGGTCTATCTTGCCCTTCCCGCGTTTCATACGGCCGCAAACCGAAGCGGAAGACTTTCCTGACGGAGGGCTTGGGTGTAGGGGAGCGTCTCTGCTCGCTGCTCTCCAGGTCTCTCGCCTCTGATCTACTCCGTCCCCTCCGTCGTCTACTGCAGTCGTCGCCGGTCGCCCGTTCGTCCGCGTCCGCATGTGCCCGTTCACCATTGCGTTCGTCTGCATTTGCGTTCGTCCGTCCGTCCGCCCGCGCCTGCGTTCGCCGGCCTTGCTCGTTCGCGCGCGTCCGCGTCCACATCCGTTCATCTGCGTCCGCGGAGCGGGAAGAAGAAGGACGTTGCCGGGAAGGATGAAAGGTGAAACCTCACCTGCGGGTGGAAGGGCACAGGCAACACGCTTGGCTTCGTCCAGCGCGGCAAGGGGGTGTCCTCTTGTTTACTATTCTCTATTGTATTCTAACTTTTGTTTCTCGCAGTTTCGGGTCTTTCGCGGAGCCGGACTGCACTCTCGACATGATGGTGGAGGTTCCCATCGTCCGCGGCAGAAGGTTTGTATTCGTGACTCTATCCTATTTCTTCAACTGACAATACATGTCGCAGTCTTCCTCAACAGCCTTTCCCGCCCAGAAACGTCGCAACTTCTTCGGCGCATCCTGCGCGCTCGCATCTGCGCCAACTCCCACTCCACGCGCAGACTACCAACGCGGCTCTCGTCTGCGTTCGCCGGCCCCCGCTCGTTCGCGTTCGTCCGGGCGCGAGGCGAGCGGAACGGCACTTCCGGCCATTCGTTCGCGTTCGCGCCGCCCGTTCGCCGACCGCCGTCGTCCTCTGGTCACCTGCTCGGCGGAGGAGCGGCCGGTGGCACTGTTATCAACAGCGATCAAGTTCCAGTCTGACCAGGAGAAGTTCGCCGCTCAGCACATCAAGCTTTACATGTGTTATCTCAACCGGGACTCCCTCGCCGGCGAGACGGCGCCACATTGCAAACGAAGCTCGACGGCATTGCCAAGGAGCAATGTTTGATCCTCTGAAGGCCCGCCACTTCGTGTTTAGTGGGTGCATCGTTTATTCCTTTTTCTTGTTACGGATTCTGATTCTTGTTCCAGCTGGACGCACGGCACGGGTCTCAGCGGCGCCCTCAAACATTGTCGCGCGTGAGCTGGGTGTCAGCACATACACCTCTTGCTCTTCACCGATTTGGGTGTTATCGCTGGCTTCTGTGGAATACAGAGTAGGGAACTGGAAAATATCACATAGTTCTTGCTCTTCTCTCCATTTGAGTGCAAAATTGACGAAATCCAATTGGATACAACCCTCTCAGAGTACAGTGGCACAGAATACAGTCCCCCTCCTTCGAATGCCACCCTTATGTGAGCATATCTTGTAAATATCAATGTGTGCGACCCATCTCAATAATCCACAGCCAGTTCGGAGTCACTGACATCGTTTCCTGCTTTAAGGTGTTGGCCAGGGCTGCTGAGCAAACATCTACTAAGCAGACGTACCTTCAAGAGAGATCGTGGGTCTGGTTCCTCGTACCCCGCGTCCTCCGCTTCGTGCAGTACCACCCCAACTTGCAATTTAGCTTGCACCACTTTGTTGCGAATGGTATCGCTCATTTTGGAATAGAACTCCACTTGGATGCTGGCTTCCTTTTCCTGAGACGCGTGAAGCTGCTGTTGGAGACGATGATGTTGTATTGCAGCCTGCGATTCCGATAGATAACTTTGCACCAGCGTCTGCTCGAATTCCAAAGACTGGAGTATTTGCCTCGCCATACGAACTCTAATACTCTGATCTTCTTCCTCAGCAGGCAGGGAAAGGTTTGCCTGTGGGGATGAATGCCAAGTCTGGTAGCACCGTAGATAAAGGCTACTAACCAGTTTCAGATTCACGGGAAAGTCTCGGGTCATGGATTTCGTCCTGGGCTGCTCTAGCTTTGTAACAGGAGTATCAAGCTCTGCACGGGGACTGAGGGTCGAAGTGGGGGCCATGAGAAAGAGTGCGAATAAGCGCGAAACAAGAGTAATGTGATTCACGTGCTGTTGTTCGCCTCTAACTTCTACCTTGCTCTATTCCTTGTACTTCCGTCTCAATTAAATGCCATGGCTGATTCACAACTTCGTCACTGTCCCATGTGCTCCCGACCATTTCCCAACTGCACCAAGGTTCTACAGCATTTAAACCAACCTAACGGCCGCTGCCATTCGAGGCTACATCCTTCCGTCACTAAGGCATCTCAAAGACCTTCCCAGCTCACAGATAAATACGGTCTAAGCGAATCCAAGACCACCGAACTCGTAGATTCGGACGAGGAGCAAGAGCTGCCTGCTCGCACTCTACAGAGTTTGACGGGAACTTCACAGAGCACATTCTAGACTTCGCCACCCAGAGCACTAGGCCAGACTCTCCTACTAGCCACTCCGACAACCCCTCGAACAGGAATAGTCTTGAATGTGAATACTTTCCCGGGGCATCTAAGACGTTCGGAATGGGTTCTACTTTCATGGACGCCTTTCATAGTCACCCCCTTCAGAAGGGCAGACAAGGCAACATATACTATCCATTTGCGAGTTTGGAGGAATGGGAGTTGGCCTCCTTCTTGCATAGGTCCAATTTGACTGTGAGCCTCATTGACGAGTTTCTAAAGCTGAAGCTAGTGCGCTCTTTTACGTTCTTTCTCTTCGCGATCTAACTTTCTTTGCACAGACCCAGAAAATGAATGTTTCTTTTAAGAACGCGAAGGACCTTCGTAGTCGGATTGAGAGTCTCCCCTCTGGACCGAGCTGGAAAGCAAGACCATGGAGCACATTGCATCCTACCAAAAACCCCCTCACAGTATATTATCGTGACCCGATAGAGTGTCTTCAAGATCTATTGGCCAATCCCCTTGTGCAGGATTTCATTCATTTCACTCCGTTTCGTTTGTGGGATTCTGCGGCGAAGTTGATGAGAGTCTATAAGGGATGGCTGTCGGGGATGTCGCCTGGAGATTACAGGTACGCACTGCTATCTACGTCTTCCAGCCTGGGCTAATGGGGATCCCAGGAGGGGCTTCCCAAAGGCGCCACGATTCTTGGAACAATCCTTTCATCCGACAAAACCCAGCTGACCAGTATGACCGGCAATCGCCACGCCCATCCCTTTCTCATCAGTTCCGCCAACATTGACGAAGACTTTCGCATGAAGGCTTGCCATCATGCTTTCCTCCTCCTCGCCCTCATCCCCATTCCCAAATTCCTCGAGAAAAACAAAGAGATACGAGGCGTCCTTGTAAACCGCCTTTTTCATGCCGTTCTTGACTTCATTCTTGCACCACTCAAGAAGGTAGCAGAGATTGGGACGATGATGAAGGATCCTCTGGGTTGGCAGCGCTTCTGCTACACACCATTGGTGGCGTACATTGTGGATACACCAGAGTCAGCTTTGATTGCTTGCGTTGCAGGAAAGCGCTCGTCCGTGACAACTGCAAATCACAAACAGTTTGGTGACCCTTTTCAACACCCAGCCCGAACACGAGAACACACCGTCTCTCGCCTGTTGGAGCTGGAAAAGACGGCGGATCCATGGGACCTTCCTGACTACGTCTCGCAAGCAAAAAAGCTTGGTCTCAATGGGGTCCACCGTCCATTCTGGGCAGATTGGCCTCTAGCTCAGCCGTTCGAGTTTTTAACACCGGAGATCCTCCACCATTGGCTCAAGTTCTTTTTCGACCACATTGTCAAATGGTGCATACAGGCTGTTGGCGAGCAAGAGATTGACTTCCGGTTCTCCTTGTTACGTCCTCATCAGGGAATGCGTCATTTCAGAGAAGGCATATCTAAAGGCAAGCAGACAACCGGCAGGGAGCACAGGGACATGATGCGCTATCTGGTTCCAGTAATTGCCGGCGCTGTTAGCAAAGAATTCATCATCACTGTTTCTTCCCTCACCGACTTTTTCTACCACGGCCAAGCACCAGTGATCAGTGAAGATGTGTTAACCAAGATGGACGCCTGCTTATTACGATTTCACCATCATAAGCAATCCGTGCTGGACGCTGGAGCAAGAAGGGGTAAAAAAGGTCCAATCAATAATTGGTACGTCTCACATCAGGATACCATTCTTGATATTCATGCGCTTTCAGGCATATTCCCAAGTTGGAGTTTCTACAGAGTGTTGTGCCTGCCATCCGGGCCAATGGGGCCCCCTTACAGTGGAGCGCAGACGTAACAGAGCATGCACATATAACACTTGTCAAGGACCCAGCGCGAAACTCCAATAACCAGAATTACGAGCCACAGATTTGCCGCCATCTGGACCGAAGAGACAAGTGCCGCCGTTTCGATCTCTCAACAGCCATAGCCGGGGCTGGCGTTGCTTTTGGTGGTGTTTCTTCAATCCAGCCGGTAAGCCATATACTCCTGGATGTGCTCCGCTTTCTGAATACTTAGTTCTCAGGATCCGGAAGATCCTGAAGACATGAGCCCCGATGAAGCGCCCTTACTGCTCAATTGCACTTCTGATCTGCTGGAGAATATAGAGCCTGTGGCCCGTCTATCGGGAGCTAAGCGTTTTTTGGCCAATTATTTTGCGGAGAGCGCTGTGCTAGCTGCGGGGGCCCTTCCAAACGCCCCAACCCCATACCGAACATTCATGTGCGTCTTTGGGGATATTGCCTTCCACCTCAATAGAGATCCAGTTGGGAAGCAGTTACGGGTGGAGGACGCTGCCATCAAATATCGTTTGGAAGATTTACAGCCCTCACTGGCCGCTTTCTTACAGCATCAGAATGATCCAAAGCTTGTGATTGGTGGGAGGCGGAAAAACGCAGTGCTAGCTCTTCCCTTTGAAAAGATCCAGGTTTGGCATACCGTACGCATCCAGTCAAAATCCTTCCATGAAAAGAAGATTCTTGTCCCACAAACGGTCAATGCCTCTCCTCCGGACTCAACCTGGAAATTCGGTCGGGGTGATCCTGTTTTGGTCAACACAGACTCTACTTTCCACTGGCCCCAAAGCGGCCTCCAAGGTGAGTCTCAATGTTCATTGATCCATTTGGCCAGTTCCGATACTTGTCCAGGCCACACAATATGCCAGCTGCGCATGGTATTTCGGGTGGTTCCTTTGAAGGATCGTCAGCCGCCAAAGGGCGCTGATAATTTCCTGGCATACGTACAGAGATTTGACATCATTCCTCAGGTCAATCCGGCCACCGGTGGTAGAGGCCCATTCCCCGAACCCAACAGTGGGACGTACCACCTGAGAAGAGCACGACGTGCCGACCACTCCATTATGGGGGATGTTATTCCTTTGGACCGACTTCGTGTGCCTGTGGAGCTTACACCCAGATTTGGAAAGGCCGCAGAGAGGCGCCTCACCAAGGAAACTAGCTTGGATTTGTGCGAGGATTTCCTATTATCGAAATGGTTCAACAAGGAGTTTTTCTTTGCACTGTCACAGTAGTGCACTTGAATGATATTCAGATTCATATTCTGTGTAAATGAGTAGTAATCCCTTAGCACAGTTTCAGTTTGGGGGTTTTTTTTTGAGATTTCGGAGCAAGGTTTGACTGCATATAGAAGTATGTAAGGGGATGAAACTACGGAGTGCTACAGAGTCACAGAGGTACTACAGATCACTACAGAACTTGGGGTGAGCTATAGATCGCTACAGAACTTGTGGTGGGCTACAGATCACTACAGAACTTGTGGTGTTCTACAGATCACTACGGAATTGAAGGCGTGCTACAGATCACTACGGAACACTACGTAATCCCTGGCCCGCTACAACTACTACAAGCAAAATCAGGGTTTGCTGATGTCTGTCGGGCAATCGTCAAGCACCAACAAACACAAAGAGATTAAGATTAAGATTAATTTCTGTCGTGATTTTGGGATTTATTCGTTCATTAATACAATACAGATAAGTGAGGGTGTTATGGCTTTGCCTCTTCTCTAACGATCGCTGCTACAGGTATGGGCCCGTCCACCTGATGGCCCTCGACGTTCTCGAGCGGTGGGGGCGCAGATTTCTCCGATCCGCGATGCTGGTCCAACCATTTGTCCATGTCGTCCGAACGGCCTTCAAACGGCCGCTTGCCAAGGAGTCGAATCATATCCTCACTGAAAACGACTCAGCATCGACACACTTGGAACAAAGCAGGTCGGACTAACCGTGTTATGTTCTCCTTCTCTAGTAGCAACTCGGCAACCTTGATGACGTCCTCCCGATGCTTCGTCAAAAGCTTTCTGGTACGCTCGTACGCGACGCTAAATACACATGAGCATTTCTTCCCTGTGTGAATTGTGCGCACATACGTGATCATCTTGCGAACCTCCGCGTCTAGCAATTCCGCCGTCTTCTCACTGAACGGCTTCGTCCAACCCTCCTTTGCCGCACGGTCTCCGCCGTAGCTGACCGGTCCAATGACCTCGTTCATGCCGAAATTGGCGCACGCCTCGAAGGCCATCCGCGAAATTTTCTGCAGATCATCCTGCGCACCGGAAGTGATATTCTCCAGTCCGAAGAATATTTCTTCTGAAACACGACCACCCAGAGTCATGCATATCCGGTCTGTCATTTGCGGCGTCGACATAAGGTAGCGGTCGGGGGGAAGATACTACATCACCAAGATGAGGACCTCAAAGGCAGATAGGGTACAAAGACTTACTTGAGCATAACCCAGAGCACCTGTCCCTCGCGGGATGATGCTGACCTTCAGCAGAGGGTCCGCATGCTCCAAAAACCATCCACAAACAGCATGCCCCGCTTCGTGGTACGCGACCGTTTTCTTCTCCTCCGGGCTCAGTACCCTGCTCTTCCGTTCCAGTCCAACGATGACACGCTCGATCGCGGTGTCAAAGTCGACCGATTCTACGAATTCGGAAGCCTTACGGGCAGCGTGCAGCGCCGCCTCGTTGCACACATTCGCAATATCTGCGCCGGAGAAGCCAGGCGTGAGGACGGCTAGCTTCTGTGCGAAGGAGTCGACATCTTTGAGATCTTCGTGTAGCCGAAGAGGACCAAGGTGGACGAGGTAGATGCCTTTGCGTCCAGAAACATCGGGCCGGTCAATAGCGATATGTCTGTCAAAACGACCCGGCCGCATAAGAGCGGCATCCAGGACGTCTGGCCGATTGGTGCCGGCCAACACGACGACGTGCTCCTTGGTGCCGAATCCGTCCATTTCCACTAGCAGTTGATTAAGAGTGGATTCACGTTCGTCGTTGCCTCCAAAGTTACCGCCCTTGGCACGCGACTTGCCAATCGCATCGATTTCATCCACGAAGATGATGCAGGGGGCGTGTTTCTTCGCATCGGCGAAAAGATCGCGGACTCTGGAAGACCCAACTCCGACGAACATCTCCACAAACTCTGACCCAGAGACGGAGAGGAAGGGGACGGAAGCCTCGCCGGCAGTAGCCTTTGCGAGCAAGGTCTTTCCAGTTCCTGGAGGACCAGACAAAATGGCACCACGAGGGATCTTGGCGCCTAGTTTTTCGTATTTCGCCGGTTCTTTGAGAAATTTGACGAACTCCATGATCTCTCCTTCGCCTCGTCCATACCAGCAACGTCCTTAAATTTGACGTTCACGTCGGTATCCTTGTTGTAGAGCTTGGCGCGGCTTTTCCCGATGCTGAAAATCCCGCCTCCTGAGCTCGAGCTCCCGCGACGAGAAAGCCATACGAGGAAACCGATCGTTAAGACGGTAGGAGCAAAGTCAAGAGCAGTCTGCCAGCCAGACATTTCGTCGTGGTAGGCAACGGGAATGCGCTCGTGACTGGGGATCCCGAGTTCCGCCTGCGCATCATCCAACTTGCGTTCGAACGCCTCGACGCTCCCGATAGAAAAGTGGTAATCGCCGGTACCAAAGGAGGTCGATGCAGGGTACATGGTGCCAGTAGCATTGGAGTGTAGCTTGACCCGCACCTTGTGGCCATTGACCACCACGAGCTTATCGACTAACCCTTTGTCCAGAAAAGCCGTGCGGAACTCTTGCCATGTGATCTCTCGTGACGACGACGCACTGGAACTAGAGTAGAGGAAGTAGGCGAGAGATGCGGTCGCAAGCCAGGCGATCTGCGTGTTAGTGAAATTGAAGTTGTTGTTGTTGTTCGGAGGGGGAGGAGGAGGTCGGGAATTGTTCTGAGAGTCAGACTCGGACGATTCCTGCTTGGGATTCGAAGGACGCTGTTGACGCTGCTTGAAAAACCCTTCCAAGTCGCTGGGCAGCTCCGGCTCCTCGTGTCTGGGAGGCTCCTCCGAGCGCTTGTCCTTCGGAGGAGTGGAACGGGGCTTGGTAGCGTAGCTAGCGCTAGCCCGAAGAGGGCCACGGAGGGTCCTGGCCGCCCTGAGCGATCTAGAGAGCATGGTGATAAGTAAGAGGACAAAGTTCGGCTGACCGAGACTTGGTCCGCGTGGCGCGGCAGCCTAGAATGATCGTACACACATCCGTAAACTGACTCGTAAACTACACATCCTCCTCGACCTCGAAACACATGCAATACACGCTCTTGTCCATAAGCAAAATGCCCTTCCCGTCGGGCGTCCAGTTGCAATCCCGCGTCTCGAAATTCTCTGTGAGGTTTTAGTTGGGACTTCCAAAGGGGCAAATGCACTTACTTGCGGGAACACCGATACATTCCGCGACCTCCTCCTCGCCGTTGTCTCCCAACCACTCGTCGTTCCACATATATATACTACGCCCCCCGCAACACAGCGTTAAACTGCCCTTCCGAACAGGGTTCCATCGTGCATGCAATACTGGTTGACTGTGCAGAAGGACAGCCCGGAGCTGGGGCACAAAGGCTTGCTCTGGGAGAGGAAAGTCAAATATGTGCACCACAGTCGGCGTGTTCTCTGAAAAACAACTCAATGGGAGAAGGGTCAACGCCGCAGGCCAACTAACCGAATCGGACGAGCAGAAGGGTGCCGGTTTTATTCCACTCCAGCTGGATTGCACCGCTTTTGGGGCTTGGTTTTCTCTGATCTGCTCGTTGGATGGCAATTGAATGAGGACCTTGCAGCCGTTCATCTGGGGTCATTTAATCCGATGGGAAATCGCGCTCTGCCTATTGACCCACAAGACAAAAAACCCCGTCCTTCTGTTGTTTCTTGCCATTTCGAGGGTTCTCGCCAAATAGTCTGTGTTCTGGATCGAATTCAACCCAAGCACTCGCAGTTGAAAGACCTACGACACCAGCCGGGATGCGGGCGGAGAGCTCCAGGGTTGCCGCAAGGGACCAGGTCAGATCGAGGACATTGATCTAGAACGAGTTGGTCGTGGTGCCGAAACAGACCTGCTGCTCACTTTGTCATCCCATCCACCGATGGCGAGGAACATGCCATTGGGATGCCATGCTACTCTCCGAATGCCGAATCCAGGGTCAGGATCTGGGCAGAATGTGCCCAAAATGTCTCCTACCAGGGATAGCACGTATAGTTTATACTGATGAGATTAATAGAAGGAAAAATGCATGGCTTCAACAAGTGCACCTCGATCGGTCCCTCCCAAACGGCGAGATGATTTCCTGCTGGAGAAAGAGCAAGAGATGATAGTGAAGAGGTCGGCAGTGGAAAATGCTGTTGTTCAACAATAATCAGTTGCCATTGTTGCCAAGTTGAACCCAGCTTTACTCGGACTAGTTTATACGAATCCGCAGTATCATATACACCCGCCGTATCCTTGGACTTATGGCGCTCAGCAAGCCTACAGGGATTTCAACTTGACGGAAATAGCGTATAGCAGCCTTCGCTCACACAAAATAACGGCCATCCGCACGGAAAGCATAACCTGTATCTGGATGCAGAGGAAATTGAATGTAGGTTGCAGACCCGGTGACCAAAGACCACACAGTCACTCTGAGCTTAGAGAGAGAGTCAATTTTGAGGTATTGGAAATGCAGAGAGGGCTTGAGCTCACCCCCCATTGAGAGAAACAGAGGATCGTCCTACCGTCAGGGGCCCACTCTGCTTTGACCAAGCCTGTGACGGTTTGAATCGTTGGTGGAGGGAAGGAGAGGTAGAGAAAAGTACCCTCAGCCCCGGCTTCAATGCGCGCAGTCCAAGCTTCGTTTTGGACTTTGTATACATGAACGACGCCTCGCTTGACGGAGG
Source organism: Panellus pusillus (assembly GCA_013387415.1). Lineage (NCBI taxonomy): Eukaryota > Fungi > Basidiomycota > Agaricomycetes > Agaricales > Mycenaceae > Panellus > Panellus pusillus. The sequence continues at coordinate 11,753 of QVIE01003252.1, forward strand.
CTGCCAGGACGTACTCTGAGTCGGAAGACCAGCCTATGTGTGAGATTGTGTTCTCCGGAAGGCCTCCTTTAGCTTTCGCGGATGTGAGTGCCTGCGTCGGGGTAGCAGACGCGTCGAGCTGCCATGTCTGCATGACTTGGAAGGTATCTGTTCGACGCAAAACAAGGCGATCTTGAATTGCTGTCAAAATGAGGTGGCCGCCAGGGCTGAGTGAGATGGACCCAGCGGAGTGCTTGTATAGTTGGGTAAAATCCATTTGTCTTGTTGACACCTGTTGACGCGTCGCGCGATCATCTTATCACCTTGCCAATCCGTAAGTAATTATGTAAGAAAAATTTATATACTCTTCACGTGCCCGTTAACCCATCTCATTTCACTTCGAGGGCTCGAAGCTCCATCCCCCATCCTGTTCACCATGCCTCCCTTGGCTTTACGAGGAATTGTAGTGAGAGCGGGATTCATGGACAAAACGGCGACCGTGCTTGTTTCTCGATGGACGGTACACAAACTAACCGGCAAGGTAGCGTCCAGCTCCGGCATATTCATTGCTTACACAGTCCTGAACCACGCCCATCCAGCGTATAGAGCGCACGAAAAAATACCTTACGCATGATGCGGATAACAGTGTGTCTCCATGTAAGACTTCTGAGCAGTGGCTTAGCTATCATTCTCTGCATAGAACTACGCCAGGACGACATGGTTGTTATCCGCAACTGCCCGCCTGTCTCAAAGTTGAAAAGATTCAAACTGGAAACAATATTGCGCAGTCCGGAGACTGAGCGCGAATTGCAAAGAGCCAAGCAGCCTCCGGAGCCGGCAAAAGATGCTCAACAATAGAACGGCGGGCGACTTGTAGCGACATGGGAATTATACTCCGAGGGAGGGCAAAGGAGCTCCCGGTGAGGGCGAAGACTGCTGGGCTGCTTGCTGTAAAGCAGCCTGGATCTCCACCAGCTATGTGGTAGTTTAGCAACGATATAATGCACAAACACGTACAACAAGACGCGCCTCGTTCTTCTTGCTCTCTGACTTCGCCTGGATTTCCTGCAGTTGACCCTCGACTCGTTTTCTTCGCAGCGCAATGAGATCGTGCCCTCAAACAAATGGCTATGCCTACATTTCGCCTCTGATGAATTCCAGTCGTGTCTCGACATTGTTTTTCGCGTCTGCTTGGTCCTGCTTCACGAGCACCGGACCGATCAGCTTGTAAACCACGTTATTCGGAGCGAGCTGTGCGAATTCCTGTTTCCCGGATAGGCGAAGAGCGTAGCAGTTGGAGTTGGGTTTCTACCTTCTTCACGAGCTCATTTTCTGACAATTGGGCGTCTAGTCTCTGGCGGGCATCGACTGCCCCAGATAGATCGGCTTGAAGCTTGTTATACTCTGATGATGCAGTCTGCAGCTTGAGCTGCAGAGCCGCCGACATGGTGCGAAAAAGGTGCGATAACGGGAATCCACGGCCCCGTGACCCAATCGGGAGCCCGTATCCGATGCCGCGGCGGAACTCTTCAACTATTTACCACCATGCCGAGCGCCATTCACATCGATTGGGATAAGATATCCAAGCCCGACCCCGTTCTCGCGCGCTTCTTCAGTCGCCGCTCAGTTGTATACAGCACCAAGGGCATAGTCTCTGCCTCCCAGCCTCTTGCCGTCGAATGTGGTCTCGAGATTCTGCGCAAGGGTGGGAACGCAGCTGATGCAGCGGTAGCGTATGTAGACGCATGTTCCTTTGAATCCGCAGCTCAAATACTTTGCAGAACATCCGCGGCGCTTAATGTAACGGAACCAAGCTGCTGCGGGATTGGAGGGTATGAGTTGTGTTCTTTTCTCAGGCGACTGCCAACTCGTGAATAGAGACGCGTTCTGTTTATTCTATGACGCCAAGACTAAAACGGTCAAGGCTTTGAATGGGTGAACTCTGGCGCTGATTCACGTTGCACATCTAATCGTATTTCAACGCAGATCGGGTCACTCTCCCCAGAAGCTAACTATAGAGTACGCCCGAGAGCGCGGATTAAACGGCAGCTCCATTCCTCTGACAGACCTCAATTCCGTGACTGTTCCAGGTTGGTACCTGCATTTTCGTGTAGACGGATGATAACTTAACTATCCAGGGGCTGCCGCTGCCTGGGTTGATACCGTCGAGCATTTTGGTAGCGGAACCGTCAGCGTTGCAGATGTTTTAGAGCCCGCTATCAAATTGGCGGAAGAAGGGTGCAATCATTCGTTTTGCAGTCCTGGCAATCTTCCTCTGACATTCTTTTAGCGTCCCCGTCTCAGAAATCAATAGTTTATCGTGGCAGAAATCCGAGGTGAAGTTTCGCCGTTGCCAGACTTTTAGTAGACTGAATTTTACAAGACTCGGATACAAAACGCCTCTCCGAATGGGAACGAAATGCTCTTAAACGGGAAAGCGCCACTTCCAGGCCAGATAATTAAGCTGCCGAATCTAGCACAAACCTTCAGAGAAGTTGCTACGAAAGGCAAAGACGGGTTTTACAAAGGCAGAGTTGCTGAAGCAATCGTTGAACTTATCCAAAGCAAGGGCGGTGTGATGGAGCTCGAGGATCTCAGCAAACATCAAACTACCTTCGTAGAGCCTATCAAGTATACATACGCCGATGAGGTCACTCTATACGAGTGTCCACCCAACGGGCAAGGTAAGATCCATCTTAGCCCGCCGATCCATGCTGAATTTTTCCCGCAAAAGGATTGACGGCTCTCATCGCACTCGGTATACTCGAAAGTCTTCAAGAGCAAGGGACCATCAAACCTCTCCTTGAAATGGAACACAACTCGGCGGAGTATCTACACGTTCTGATAGAAGCTCTCCGGTAAGTAGCGAACCGTCGGTGTCGATAGTCCTGACTGTGTAATGTCCAGACTTGCATTTGCGGGTATGATTTAAACGCGTCCCGGGAGCGTGTCGTTCATCTTGTATCAGATACCCAGTGGTATGTTGCCGACCCCGACGCCGAACATGTGCCTGTGGAGAAATTGCTGAGCAAGGTCTGTTCCATTTTGTTGCAATCCAACAAAACTAATGTTGCAACCTCAGGAGTATTTGGCATCTCGAGCGAAACTTATTGACCCACTCAAGACGAATCCAAATGTTGTTCATGTCAGTGGGTGGTCTAACAAGGCCCTCACATACTCACATCTACCAGGGCAACCCACTTGCCTCCTCTGACACGGCAAGTCGCGCTCACGACGCCCTTCTCGTAGCGAAGTGGCTCATTCGATTACAGGTATATTTTACCGTAGCCGACCAGTGGGGCAACGCGTGCAGCTATATTCAAAGCAACTATGCTGGTATGGTGGATTTATACCTATGCGATAAATAACCTTGAATCTGAATTTGCCAGGCTTTGGAACCTGCGGTAAACTGTCTCTCTATCCGTGGAACTCTGATTGAATTTTCTTGTCCCAAAAGCTATACCCAAGGGTTGTGGCTTCACACTTCAAAACCGAGGGAGTGGTTTTGTGTTATCAGAAAATCATCCCAATGCTCTCAAAGTCGGCTGTCCATAGTCCAACCTAAGTGTTAATACTGACATTCACTCCAAGGGTGGGAAACGGCCTTACCACACAATCATCCCAGCGATGGCAACTCGTGGTGACGAGCTCTTTTTGAGCTACGGCGTAATGGGCGGGTTCATGCAGGTACGCGGCCCGCTTCACCAAGAATCATCAATCTAAGTCCTCTTCAGCCCCAAGGCCACATTCAAGTTCTGCAAGGAATGCTGAGAGGTTATACTCCTCAAGCTGCCCTCGACTCTCCCCGCTTCTGCATATCTGCGGGCAGCCCGGATACACAAACGAATAACACTGGCAATGCTGGCGATATAAACAGCGAAGTCTACATTGAAGAAGGTATACCACTTGAGACTGTCGACCGGCTCCGAGGTCAGTGCCAAGAAAGGTGTCGAAGAATTCTGCTCAGTTAATTCCAGCAATGGGACATGATGCTCGCCAAGCGACTGGATTTGAGCGCGCCATGATGGGGCGTGGCCAGGTTATCCAGAAGCTGAGCGATCCATCGGGGCGGTTTGTCTGGGCAGCGGGCTCCGACTTGCGCGCTGACGGACACGCGTCTCCTCAAATTTAGCACTCTCAGGAGAGCGCGTAATTAGCTTTCCTTAAGGTATATAATCTATGAGGTATCGCAGCATCGCAGCAGCAAGTTACATGCGTCTTTGGCGCTCGCTTCCAACTGTGTATAGTTAAGACAATGTTGAAGCTCTTATGTGACACGAACCAACCTGCTTGATGCCTCCTGTAGTCTCGCAACTCCCGTGTAGAATCAGGACCCCGTATCTTTGGCTCGCGCATTAGATTAAACATTACGGTAATGAATTCCATCGCACCTTCCCCATCCGGCGAGTGGGACTACGATGGCAGTCGCATTGTCCTCGCCCCCAAGTTCTTCCGCGAACGCAAGTATTTGTTCTGCAGCTACTTGAGGGTCCGGCGCATTCCGGGCGAGGTCCACAACTTCACTGTCGGACAATATCGAGGAGATGCCATCCGATATGAGCACAAGAAAAGCCCACTGCGATCCTACAAAGAACGAGTCATGCTGAGAGCGGCTTGGCTTTCATTGCGCATCGACAAACCTTCCAGGAGTTTGGTGCGGACTTCAGGTTCAGGGGTGACACCAAATTTCTTGTAGCGCAAATCACCAAGACTGCAACAAGCAAATTGACTGGGAGAGAAACTGCACAATCTGCTCTTACATACCATCGCGTATTGGCGAGCGCTCCCATCCAACTACGAATGTGTCTCAACGGACAGCCAGTTTAGATCACGCAGATACTCACCGAGATTCTCCATACGAATCTGTAATCAAAGACGAACCCATCATCCTACGCAGTCGAATAGCCTCAACGCGAGCATCGGCATGGTGATTTTCAGTCATGGGGAAAACTTTTCCGCCATCGGTCGAGCAGAGTAACACACGCGTATCCCTGGCAAGGTTCCGAAAATGAAACGAATGAATAGCGAGGAAACAAACGTACCCGCAATGTGCAACGCTGCCACGACTTCAATCAGACTTCAAAAATGAAGATTATGGTCACGCACGTCAACGCCAGCTTTTGGGATGATAAAAACGCAGAGGAATCTAACGAGTGTAAGATGGCGACAGAAGCCGTGGCACCACAACTTTGAGCCATTTTGTCGCTGGACAAGATACGATCAACCTGCATAATGTAAGCAAAGAAGAACGGCCTCCGCGAGGTGAACGGACTTCAAAGAAGGCCAGGGTCATACGAGCCTCGAGATCGAGCGGTGGGCCGTCTGCACTTTCAATCCAAGGAGCCAATGCGCCGCCTTTGAAGCGTTTAAAGTAGCCCCCGAGTCCTTGAATCCAAGAAAATAGTTCCGGGATCATTGACTTGTTCACCGCCTCAACCAAGTTTTGCAACAGTTCTTGACTCAGATATTGCGATACCCCCGATCCACCATGCCTAGAGTACGCTGAATACTTATGTGCAGATAGAGCATTGTAACCAACCCGTCGTATATGCCGACAAAAAGAGCCTCTCTTGATAGTTCATCTCCAACGGTCAACGGGTCCCAGTCCATTCCATGGGCCTTTTTGACACTGGCGCACAACTCTTCTGGCTCCAAGACGAAACTTTTCATTGAGATGCTGGCATAGACACGGCAAACTTGCAAGCCTCACCTCCAAGGAGAGAGTCCCGTAAGAGTAAAAGTCTTCTTGATGGCTTCGAACCCCACGCGAATTGACTACACGCGAAGATATAATTGGAGTAGAAAGTGCGACTTTGACGCACCACGGCCGATGACCTTGGCAGAATTGTTTAATAAACGAGGCGGAAGGGAGAAGATACCTACCTTGGGCGATGTAAGAGGTATACGAACGACCCCGCCGCCCGGATTGGAACTGCGAACAAAGTCATGATAGAAATTGGTGTGAACGGACTGTGGTCGAAATATTCGGCGCGTTAGCGCGAACATTACGCGGCGGTGGTGCCTGTAATTGAAATTGAGGCACTAGCACACTGCGGACGATAGCATGAGCCAAGAGGCGGTGGACGTAAGCGAGCAGGCGGGCGATCAATCATTGTCATCAACACTCATGTTCGCACAGCGCACATGGGCGCACAGCAATCTACCCCCAAGATAACACCTCAAGACCGCGCAATATTAGAGTATGTGCCTACTGCTTCGCAGCCATCTTCGGTCTTGACATTCCTCAAAGCCTCAAATTACAACGGGATAAACTAAAGCAATACCAAAAGAAGGCACCACTCTGTTTGATACACCGAGTGCATGGTCTAATGAGTCGGCCTTGCAGATTCAAGTCATTTTGGAGCGCGAGCATGAAATAGCCAAACTTCATCTTGCAGCAGGTCATAAAGAACGCGCTACCATCGCACTGAGAAGGCGCAAGTACCAGCAGAGCCTTCTGCTGAAGACAGATGGTCAGCTCGAGACTTTGGAGGAGCTTGTGCGTTGTCTCCTGCTCAGCCGTTTCATCTCCTCGAGCGCGTTAGGTTTCCACCATAGAATTTTCCCTGGTCGAAGTGTCAGTCCTTCATGGACTGAAGCAAGGGAACGAGGTTCTCAAGGAGATACACAAGGAAATGAGCATTGAAAGTGTGGAAAAACTCATGGATGAAACACTTGAAGCCAGAGAATATCAACGAGTACGTTTTTCCTTGAACGACGGCTCTTGAATTCACTGACACAATGTAGGAAATCGGTGAACTATTGGCCAATAACTTAACGGCCGACGAAGAAGATGCTGTCCAGGACGAATTGCGGCAACTCCAGGCGGAGGCGGTACGATCCATGCCCTGTACTTCCAGCGATAACTCACACTGTCCCAGATGGGAGAAATTCACGAAGCCGTGGAACTACCATCTGCGCCAACACACGAACCTATTTCACCCGAGGTGCTTCCTGCCGTTCCACAACGCGAAGAAACCAAGGAACGAGTGGCTTTGGCTGCGTAACACACTAATTACCAATTGTCAAACGACCCAAAGCCAATCTTGCGCTTCTTCTTACTATCGGGCCCTTGGGCCGCGACCGCCTCCTGCGTTCTCTTTAGATTCAAGTACTTTCCGACCCCGCCGCTGGCTGCCGTGCTGGGTGCAGAGTCCAAACCAACTTTGACACCAAACCAATTGATGTCGTCTCCCTCCTTTTTCTCCTTGGGTTTCTCTGCACCACCCTGGCTTGCTGCCGCTCGTCGGGCGAGCTTTTTCGCAAGACGCGTTTTATATTCCTCGAATGGGTCTTGATATCTGTGGACGGTTAATAAATATGATTCAAGTGGTTGTTGGGTATTGGCGCGTACATTATGATTTCAGTAATTTTCACAGGTTTCGCCGGTCTTTCGGTTCCATCCTTTAGAGGAAGTTTCTCTAAAGCATCAAGAACGTCTTCTCCACCAACCAGTTTACCGAATACAGTGTGCTTTCTATGAGAAATCGTTCAATAACGACGGTCAAACGTGATTCAAAGTCGTACTTGTCGAGGTGTGGGGTTGCTCTGAACGTCAAATACCACTGAGATCTATTCGAATGCCTCAATGAGCTGATAGGAACATGAAAAAAAAGTACCCGTTTGTCCCTGCGCCCTTGTTGGCCATAGCGAGGGTGCCTCGACTGTCGTGCTTGGCTGCACCTTTCAAATCATGCTCATCCCGAAACGGAGTTCCCCAGTAGGACGTCCCTCCCGCACCAGTTCCCAACGGATCGCCGGTTTGAATCTGAGTGCGTTGGGGAAAAGATCAGATGAATCGGTTTAGACACATACCATGAACCCAGGAACAAGCCGGTGGAACAAACAATTGTCGTATTTTCCTTTAATTACTTCGTCAGACTGCACAAGTTGATGGTCTCGAAAATTACCCGTTCTGGCGAGCATTAAAAAATTGTAACAGGTTTTGGGCGCCTATGAAGAAGTGTGAATTGAAAGAGCAGCAAGAGGAAGGGGAAATGTGACCGACCTTTTCACAGTAAAGTTCCAAGTTCAAGCTGGCGCCACCAAGATTGGTTACTACCCTGACGTACGCTCGGCGCTTGCCAACGTCCTTCTCCTTGCCTTTCCCTTTGAGAGGGTTCGAAATATCTTCGAACATTAGCTCCTCCTGAAAAAAGATACGCATTGGAAAATGTGCACGCAGGCATAATAAGGAAGCATACCTCATCCCATACTAATTTGGAGGAGCCTCCAGCTTGCGGATCTACCGATGTCGACGTTAACGATGCTCCAGGAAGACCGCTGGAATAAGGAGAGATGTTCCCTGAACGAGAAAGATCAGCTGCGCACGGCCATGAGACAGTTAAGGCTCACAAGGAACAGGTTCTTTCGCCTTAACTGCAACGGTCGAAGTAGAGGGAGCAGGTTTGGGTTTAGGTTCAGGTTCGACGGGTTTGGATTCAGCAGCGGACGTCGCAGTCGGGACGGATGCGGATGGGAGACCGTGAGGGTTCTGGAGGGTGATGATGTCTTGTCTACTGAGTATGAATTCTCGGAAGCTTTACAACGGATACCGGTACTCACTTTTTGAAAGGCACATCATTAACGAGGTCTCGCTTCTCGGACAGAACGCTCTCCGCCAAGAATACATTGCCAGTCGTGGCGATGGCGACAATGTGAGAGTGCTCAGAGAACGGCTTGAAGCTGATGGGGTCGTGGATCTCCCCAGAAGCCTCTTTGCGCGAATAGTGCAGTGTGATAAGGTCTGTTGGATTCAGAGGTTCCTTCGTGATGGGATGCTGATTATTATGCTGCCTGCGGGCTCTGAGAGATCAATCTCGACACACGCGCCGCAACGTACTTGAGCCATGGAATGATATTGACGAGGTCAAATACCGTTCCAGTTCCATCCGCGTTGCGCGCGCAGACCGGATGGGTGAAAGGCTGAAAAGAGAGAGCACAACAGTCGAAGGGAGTGACTTGGTGTGTGGGTGCTTCAACTTTCTGTTTGTAACCGACAGAGGCAGAGTGGAACCAAAAAGTCCGGAATGTTCTGCATGAGTTATGTACAATTTGTCCGAGTTACCGTGTCCCATAGTGGACGTCGGGACCAAGTTGCAATCGGGACTGGGCCATTTTTGGATATGCTCACTTCTCTTCGTCGCGCGTCGCACAATTATCATCACATTTCCGCCGCGCCGCTTCTTTCTCCTCCACTGCTGCGCGTCTAAAATCTTCTCCTTCCGCTCCCGCCGATGCTGTGGTCGATCCAGCCGTATTTCAACAGCTTCGGCAGCGCATCATTGAACGACATACTCCCTCCATCGCACCCCATTCTCAGCTAGCAAGCAATGCCACCTCGGACATCAGGGAAGGGTTGGCTCGCAGGACGTTTCGCCTGGTCCAAAAGTCTTGGGCAGAGCTTCGTCGAGCCGGTCTTATACATAACCTGACAAGGGACGTCGTCGAACAAATCGGTCAACTGGTCTCTAACTCCCTGGCCTCCGGAAAGTTGGTCAAATGCCATTTGCAGAGGATGTTGCACTCGCAGCTGCTGCAACCCATTTCACCGATACCTTGAATGCCTGCTTCTTGGCCCATCTCCGAAGAGGAGATCACCGCGCTGTTCTCATGCTATATGAAAAATTTGAGCGGCTCACTGACGCCGGTGACTCGCCCAAGCCCGCAGACCTGGTGAATTCTGAAGAAGAATCAACCGAAAAACTTCCAGGACGAGTCATCGCATTTCTCGCAGTTGTAGCAGCCCGTGCCATGGAAGATGCTTTCCACGCAGCGTTGAAAGACTATCTCGGCGCACGGATCAAGTTCCGTCCCTCAATCACAGAAGCCTTTTTGCAGACGATATCTTTTGACTCTTCGCTGCAGACTAAAGTGTCAGCCTTTGTTCAACACTTGGACCTCGCAAAAACAGTTATTCGGGCACACTCCTTTTCGGACCACATTCAAAGTGTATCACAATTCCAACCAGCCTTTCTTCCTGATCTCGTAGTACTATACGACCGGATTATCGAGGCAATGTCGGGACCCAATGCCTACATTGCCTCGGATAGCAAGTCCGTGACCTCCACAAACCAGTATTCATGTCCGAGCTCGTTTGGGCTTCCTTCCTCGTCGCCTTTCTGAGGCGCAATCGAAGTGATCTTGCGGTCAAGTTATGGAAGGACATGTCACATTTCGGGGTCAAGGCCGGGGTCATAACGTGGAACATGGTCCTTGAAATGTACTCTGAACGAGGGGCAACCAAAGAAATCGTGGAAGCCTGGGGAACCATGAAGACTCAGGGCATCGAGCCAAATGCAGCCACTTATCGCGCCGTAATAGCGGCACTTTTCGCTGAGAAAAGGGTCGCGGACGCCGTGCGGTGGTTCCGAGCTTTTGAAACGGAGATGGTGCCGTCGTCGTCGTCGGAACAGGTCCTTCCAGTTTATAATGCAGTGCTTCACGGACTCACTGCGAATCGAAACCATTCCGACATCGTCATGTCCTTGTTTCGGAGGATGGAAGATGTAGGACCGAAACCGGACCTCGTTTGTTACAACACGATGCTGGGCTTCTACGGCCGCTCTGGGGATTTCAAAGCTCTCGCTGCCACCATTAGCCAGATGGAGCATGCTGGCATTTCAGGGGATGTGTACACATTCTCCACCATTCTTTCAGCTTTGCTGAAGGCTGGGCGAAACGATGCGACAGACGTGGTCCATAGCATCATGAAAAAGCAGGGCATAGAGCCCACTGTCGCATTTTACACTGCTATCATTGATGCGCAGATGCGAGAACAGACGGTCCCCCATCTACAAGCCGCGATCCGCATACTTGATGAGATGGAAAAGAAACCGAGCACCGCGCCGAACGATGTGACTTACACGTCTATTCTTGCTGGACTCTATCGCGGGCCATGGCTCTCTGCTGCACAGCTTGAACTCTATCGCAACAACATTCTTGTGCGTATGAGGCAGAACAAGATTAAAATCCGAGTGCATGGATACAATATTCTCATTAAAGCATGCCTAACGTCCGAAGAACCCTCTGGGTTGGAGCGTGCACTCCGTTTGTACCGGGAGCTGAAGGAACACTACACCCCACAAACGACACCTGGTTTATTCTTTTGGCGGCGCTCATACGACGAAGGGAGTGGCAGGTCGCAGAAGAAGTGGCGAACGAGATACGGTCTTCGGGAGTTCAACCCTCGAACAGTGTCATGCGCTTGATTGAGGACATTAGACATAATAGATTATAGTTTCGCGGTGCATGAATACCTCTTTCAGCCCCAAAAGAAAGATTCACCAAGGCCGACCTTTAAATAACGAGCATACGCTGTTTTTTGCGTGAATACTAGCACATAACCAAGATTGAGGCACTGACCCCATTGGCTCCATCGCCTACCGAGCCATTTACCGAAAAATGGAAGCAGGACGATTGAAACGAGCTGCTGGAGTTGGTGCATGCTCTCTTCCCACTCTTGCTGCGCCAAACGTAAATCCTCATCCGAATCGAACGACTCCTGGGACAGGACGTCGTCCAAGGAATCCGTATTCGATCGCGGCATGATGTGGTGGTGGTGTAACAGGTTGCAGCGCGCGGATATCGCATTTGATACACAGCTCCACCTCATATCCGGCTTTCTTCCGTACCTCCACCCCCTTTGCTACGTCCACTCTCTTGATGCTTCATGGACAACACCGTAACGACCCAGGGCAGGCTCGTGGGCCAACCACTGCTCTATGCCATATCGATCTTCGCCAGTCTCGGCGTCTTCCTGGTTCGTTCGCTCTTCCGGAATAATACAAAATTATGTTAAAATCCTCCCAAAGTTTGGTTATGACCAGGGGTACGAGTTGCTGCTCTCCAGATGTTTCGTTTTCCAACCTGGACCGCAGTGTAATGAGCGGTATCATCACTCAGTCCTACTTCCTCGATTATTTCAACCAGCCGTCGGCAATTGAAATCGGGATGATGGTCGCAGTGCTAGAAATTGGCGCTTTCATTGTGCGTGGATGCGTACACGGGTAATATCCGGCTGACCGGAGCAACAGACGTCTTTGGCTGCCGGTATGGTAGGAGATATCATTGGCAGAAGAGGAACCCTCTTCGTCGGGGCACTCGTCTTCACTATTGGAGGAGCTGTTCAAACATTCACCCTCGGTTTCTGGACGATGATCGTCGGGCGAATAGTCAGTGGTTGCGGTGTCGGCCTTCTCTCGTGCGGTATATTCTCTCTGAGCTGTACCATTGAGCTTGAACATGTGCAGAACTATCGTTCCCATTTATCAGAGCGAGATCTCTCCTCCTAATCACGTAAAACTTTCAATCCCGTATCTCTATCACGATAGACTGACCTTGGTAGCGAGGTGCTCTGGCCTGCATGGAGTTCACTGGAAACATCATTGGATACTCGGCCTCCGTCGTCAGTTTTTTCTCCTCTCTTGCTATCATCCATTCATCGTACCCCAGTGGACCGATTACTTCTGTTCCTTCATCGAATCAAACTACTCTTGGCGTATCCCGCTCTTCATGCAGTGTGTCATTGGGGCCATCCTTGCTGTAGGGTCTCTGGTGATGCCAGAAAGTCCCCGGTAGAACACATAAAGCAGTCTTCTCTCTTTTTGATATTGATTCAATTGCAGCTGGTTGATCGACACGGGCAAGGATACGGAGGGCCTGCGCGTACTCGCCGACCTTCACGACGGAGATCTGAACAATTCCGTGGCGCTTGCAGAATTCGCCGAAATCAAAGAAAAAGTGCAAGAAGAGGTGTGTTTTACGAGCCCACGAAGCACATTTGTAAACCTTCTATAGCGCGACTCGGGTGAAGCTCGGTCGTATGCTGCGATGTGGAAAAGGTACAAGCGACGTGTGCTCCTTGCGATGTCATCTCAAGCCTTTGCGCAATTGGTCAGTTCTAAAATTTGCTTTCCATGAATTGAGTACCCATGTTCTCTAGAATGGGATCAACGGTGCGGACTCACAACTAGCCTGGCCTCGTTTGTGACTGACTTCGCCTTGGCAGTAATTTCCTACTACGCGCGTGAGCTTCCCGCTCTTTATCTACGCTGAGTACTATATTCATGCTGTTAACAGCTCGGGTTTTCGAAGGTACAGCAAAACCCGTCGCTTACTTTGCGTAGTGCCTGACCTGTCACTCAGAGGCTGGATGGAAAGATCGGGATGCAATTCTGATGACGGGCATCAATTCTATCATATACATTCTGAGCACTCTTCCTCCGTTCGTGCCATTTGCCCTTTTGTTCCTCTAATTGACCGGACTCAGATGGTATCTTGTGGATCGTTGGGGCAGACGATTTATCCTTCTTTCTGGGGCAGTCATCGTCCGTCTGTTCTGTTCAAATAATGAAACATTACTCATAACGTATCAAGATGGCTACAGCCCTTGTCGCGACAGGATATTGGCTCTACATCGATGTCGCTCAAACCGCACAGGCAGTCGTTGTTTGCGTTATCATCTTCAACGCTGCATTCGGCTACAGGTAAAGTTCCGTCCGTCTCAGTATACGTCGTTAATGAGCGCACAGCTGGGGTCCGCTGCCATGGTTGTACCCACCCGAGGTTTGTTACTGGCTACGGGTCGTTGATTCCGATTATTCACTGGCCCCAGATCATGCCTCTCACCATCCGTGCAAAAGGAGTATCGCTATCTACAGGTACTTTCAGAATTAGCTCCGCAACTTCACATATGACTGAACAAATTCGCAGCGACTAATTGGTAGGTAGCATACGCGACGCAGGGTATGAGTGCTTAGAATTCCCACAGGGCATTCAACTTCTGGGTTGGAATGACAACTCCCGTGTTCCAAGAACTGATTGAATGGCGATTGTATCCTATGCACGGCTTTTTCTGTGCCTGCAGTTTTGTCCTCGGTAAATGAATTGAGCGCTAGTCCGAAAATTGACACTAACGCCTTGTCTTAGTTTACTTCCGTACGTCTTCTTTCAGCTCCGCAGCACGAGGATGCTAACACATTTTAGTTTACCCCGAGACCAAAGGCGTGCCTCTCGAGGAAATGGACGCCGTCTTCGGAGAAGGTAAGCGTGAGGCCCACCAAATGGCCGCATTTCTCAATTCGTCCCTAGACGAACGAGAAGAGAGGATAGACAATGAGTCGATTGTGTCTGAGAGGGCGTCCCTGATTGCGAACTCCGCTCCTATAAATCATCGGGCGGCCGATTCTCCAACGCGCCGTCAAGGCGACCGTCGTTGGCTAGGACGTTTTTTACCCGCCGTCCTGCGTACCAGCCCGTAGCAAGCGAGGATGAATGAGACGCGTACTAGACAATATAGTATTCCTGTTCTAATGTCCCTGCTTATCTAGTATCAACCAGTGTTGTACGCTGTTGACGCGTTATGGATCTGCTTCTCAGAGTGGAATGTCGCGTGAGAAATTGCCTGCCCCGACGCGTCAGATTGTTCTCCTCAACTACGCCCGCCTATTCTCGGAGGTGGCTCGTATGCAAGCATACTGACTTCGCACTGATTTCGTAGTTTCGAGGCGCATTCGGTTTCGTTGAACACGAACGGCCGTGGCAAGAGAATTCAAGCTATCACAAGACCGAATTTCTTCGTAGACTTGGGTCTCCATCCTCCCATTGTGTCTGCCCTGCAGGCTGCTTTTCCAAGCATCAAACACCCAACGAAAAGCCAGGAGATACTTATTCCCGCCGTCCTCGGTTCCAGCCAGGACATATTTCTGCGGGATGAAACTGGCTCGGGCAAGTGAGAAAGTTGCACTGCTTGCTTCCTGGATATGCTCACAGATATATTAGGTCTTTCGGCCTTGTATTGGCTCTTTTGAATCGGCCGAGAGCGGAAACAAAGTCGAAACCTAGGATAACCTCCATTTTCATTGTTCCCCATCGTGACTTGGCGTATCAGTGCCAGCAGTGGATCGAGCAAATGTTTGCCGCGGAGGTCGCATTTTCCGTCAATTCGATCTCACAGGTTCTAGTACGCGACAGCCGAGGTTCTGAACTCTCTCTGCTGCGCGAGAACCCACCGCATCTTCTGTTCGGTACGCCACAGGCGCTAATGGATGCATGGCGTCAAGACCCTAGTGCTTTGCAATTGGACACACTGTCCACAGTCGTTGTTGACGAGGCAGATTATTTAATACCGACGGTGAACTACAAGATGTCTCGGAAACCAAAAATGTTGAAGCAGCAGCAACATCCTGGCGACACCCGCCAATTCTTGGACATCATCTATGCGAGGAAGGCCACGCGATCTTCGAATAATGACGATGAAGAACGAGATCAAGGCCCGCAACTCATCGTGTCAAGCGCCACATTACCAAATCATCTAGTCGAGTACGTTTCTAAAGAAAGCGGCTGGCTGAATCGCGACAACTGGGTTACCGTCTCGGCGCGTCGTCTTCGCGGTCGCGCCCACCCGAATCTCAAGTGACGCACTCGGTTCTGGTGGTGTCTGAAGATCACGTCCGTATATCGGAGGAGCCCTCTCTCCCTCCCCTTCTGGTAGATTTACTATTCCGGAAGGAGAAGAGGAAGTCGAAGACCCGTTCCTTGAACTCGATCCCGCTCTGGAGGAAAGTGAGTCGCATGCTTTTGAGATGTCGATCCACACTCATGAATCCATCCTTCCAGAATACTCAAAGATTCCATCGCCCTTTAATCCGCTCGCGATAGAGACCATTGCCACCATTTTTGCGACGCAGGTGCCATATATTGCACTGCTGTGCATACCATCGACCTCGCCCGTCCAACGGGCCATTTACGAGCTTCGCGCCCTCGGTGTCAATGCGATAGCCACGCTGGAAGATCGGTTGCTCTCGATTCCCACGCTACTTGTGTCCACCTGGGCAAACACACGAGGCCTTGATGTACCGCAAATGACGCATGTGTTTGTGCTTGGGGTGCCAGCCGGAGGCGCGACAACGTATGTACACATCGCAGGACGGGTGGGACGGCTGGAGAGCGAGAAAAAGCGGCGCAAAGGGCAAGTGGTGATGGTGGTGGAGCCCAGCGAGGAGGAGGCGGCCAAGGATTTGCTGAGGTCGATTCACAAGGAGGCAGTTACTTTAGAGTTTTTGCAATAATAAAATGCGTTCCGAGTTGGATCGGAAAACGTGTAAGTGCATAGCTACATATCGGGTGGCTCCGCATTCGCTTAGCCTAGACTCGAACCGGTAGCACGCAGACGACACGTGCTTTGATCATTGAAAATTGGGACGGGTGATCAAAGCTGTCGCTGCGGAGCGACTGGTAGATAATCAGGCCATTTTGGCGGGGACCGGAAATAGCCGAGGTTTATGGGACTTAGTGAAATTTTGCGTTAGAGGCTTGTCTCGAAAGTTATCGTAGCGCCCTAATTTTTATATCATCCGACGCGCCTTCAGCCACTCATCGAAAGCTATATATTTATTCATTCTCAATGTCATTCCTTCGTCCGCAAATTGAGTCGCATCAAACTGCCCAGTTCTGCACGTGATACACTGTCATACACGCACACTGACAGTGCTGCAGCGCAAGAGTTGGCTTGTCATTAGAGAACACGAATGCTCAAAGTTTGAAGCAATCCCAAGTTTGTGAATGCTGCTGCTGAGAAGCAGCATGGGCAGCGTAGCAGATGCGAGTAGAATGGGGACACCTGTGGACATGCATCTGACAGTACATATGGGAAGGTCGCTGTATGCTACACGAAAGTCGTCTGTTCCCCATTCTTCGACGGCGCGAGACTCATCTATGATGAGTCCAATACGGGTGTCATGGAAAGATCGAGCTTGTAAGACGTGCTTGTGAAAAGAAACCTTCCTCCGATAGAGATCCCTTGGCTTGCTCTGCCATCAAGGCTACTAGTGGGCTAACCACGACGATGGTCTTCCGTGTTTGCTCATCATCGATGTCGGGGTCCCAGCAGTATCCAAAATGCAAGAGTTGTGCCGCCTCTTGTAGGCATCGAGCACGGTGTTCCGGCCTTGTATAGAAGTTTGCCGACACGCTCCTGTTGTGGATGAAGAGACGGGATATTCCAAAGTGTGCGGTGAAGGTCGTTTGCGCGTTTGACACGCTCCGGGTCGAGCTGCGTTACGGGTTCGAAGGGCGTGAATGAGGTTAATGCGGAGATACACGGTATCACGGGGGATGTTGATCGGCGACGATTTGCGAGCTGTACGCAGGAAAAAAGCGGGAAAAGAAGGTATAGCTTTGGATGAGCGGTCGGAGGCGCGTACAATGGTATAAAAACCAGGGCGCTACGATGACTTTCGAGACAAGCCTCTAACGCAAAATTTCACTAAGTCCCATAAACCTCGGCTATTTCCGGTCCCCGCCAAAATGGCCTGATTATCTTCCAGTCGCTCCGCAGCGTGATGTGATGATTTGTCACCTGCGGACTACTGGTTTCGAGTCTACGCTTAGCCCTCCCATCTGGTATCATACGGTATATAGAGCCCGAGGTTTCCTAGCTCCACTTCGTTCATCCTCCCACTATGTGGTTCCCCCGGCTGGGCGGCGTCGCCGTCGTTCTCGCGTTGGCTGGCGTCGTGAAGGGCCAGTCGGGCGTCTCCTTCTCGCTCTCGACCAGCTCCTTCACCTCCTTCTCTCGCTCTGGTTCGGCCACCGTGTCAAGCGTTCTCCCACTGTCGTCAATGTATCTGTCCCCGTCACTCCTACGTCCTCTTCGCCGTCGTCCACTTCAGCATCAGCTTCCGCTTCGGCTTCAGCTTCCGCCGCGCCAAATAACGTACTGTCAACCAAAGTGGATCCTGCCTTTGGTGTCCTTGGCGCCGTTTTGATCATTACTGGCGTGCCCTCCGCGTTTTTTGGCCACAAAAACAGGCATGTTCAGTCCGGCGTGAGAGACGAATGTCCTGATTCCGTGCCAGATGGACCTCATTCTTCTTAATCGGCTTCTACACTCTCTCCCTCGTCTGTTTCGTGCTCATCCTCAAGGCGAGTTGTACATTACACCTCGCGCACATTCGCCTTATCCGTTCGCTCAGTTCGGGATTCTCACGGCGGTGAACCCTCCCAGCAAAGTCTTACGGGGAATGTTTGTACTCGCGTGCGCTGTGGCGGGTATTGCCGGAGGTGCTATATCCTATTCTTCTGGAAGGCTTCCCGGTATTGTGAGCAAAAATTGTCTGTTCTCTCGCCTTTTGGTGCTCATAGTCTCTCACAGTCATCGGCGGTTGGGGAGGTTTCGCTCTCGCACTTTGGATCCAATGTTTCCACGACGGCGGTGTCATTGAAACCGTGGGCTTCCGTTGGATATTTTACATAGGTATCGTGGACCTATTCTCAGTTCCGTGGTCTTCTTCTTGAACACGTTTCAGGTTGTGGAGTCGTCGGCTTCGTTCTCTGCACAATCCCGAAGGTAAAGGCCTCACTCCTGAGCTTCTAGTCTCAAAATCAAGCTTGGTCAGATACATTACCATATCCTGCTCGTCTCAACAGCCATCGTCGGCTCCTCGGCGTTCATGTTAGGCGTCGACTGCTATACCACTGCAGGACTCAAGGAGGCGAGTCGCTTCTATTCATGGCTTTTCATTATTCTGAAACTTTGCTCTTTAGTTCTATGTCTGGAATCTCGGTTTCCGTTCCTCTTCCCAAAATTCGTCAACAATGGCATTGCGTTCCCCGTCTCGCAAACCATGCAAATCGAATTGGGATTGATTGGAGCCGTCTCGCTGATGGGCATCGCTGTACAGCTTCGCGTGCTCACGGTTCTTCAGCGGAAGCTCCAAGAGATAGCTGAGGAGCAGAAGAAGCGCGATGAAGAAGCCGAGATTGAGGCTGCTGGCAGGTTTGCGACTATATTGCGAGAGCGAGACGACTGGGAGAAAGAACACCCGTCCATGAGCAAACACGGACGCCAGGAAAGCGGCTATTCCAGCATGCCGTTAATGAAGGATCACGATGGCACTTCTTCTCCTGGCGCGGGAGAGCATCCTTCGTCGACATTCACTCTGGTCAATGACGGGCGTGCTCGCCACCAGTCAGCTGGTTCCGATTTCTTATTTGCCCCGCCTCCCGAAGAAGAACTTTCGCGCGCCACTCGAAATTTGCAGAGTCCGGGTGCTCTGCCCGCTCTCGATTTGGGACTCGGCATTAAAGACGATGTCCCGCACAATTTCATTGCGCCGGACGAACTCTCTCGCAAGATAGATCCAGAGGAATTAAAGCGCAAGGAAGACCTCGTTGCTGAAATCCAGACCATTCGCAGGTCAATTGACGCCCTCAAGTCGGAAACTCCCGCGCCATCTTCTTCTGCCGAATCTCGGCATCCCTCGTTGATTTCCAGACGTACCTTGAGCGTCGATGCCAGCAACGCGCTTCTGCCCCCGCCTGCACATGCTCGCCCGCCTCGTGAACATGACCCACGCGCCCGGGTTCACTCCATGGAAATGTCGACCTTGGCACACTCTCGTGATGGAGAGGCCATCGGACGCCCAACCAGTGTCCCTCTCCGTGATGACGACTGGGATAATTATGTGCAGGAGCGCAAGCTGCTGCAACCACCCTCCGGTGTTACGCCTCCCATCACTCCCACTGGCGGCGGGTCCAGGATAGCGATGTCCCCAGCTGTGGCTGAAGCTCTGAATCAGCGCAAACGACGCGAAAGTGCACTCGGGGCTGGAGACCCTGGGACGGATTCGTCGGAAGACGTGCCTCTCAGCAAGATGGCCGGCCACCGCCGTCGAAAATCGTCGGCGGGGAGCCTTGGGCCGGTGAATATCTTGCCCCACGCAAGACAATTGTGGCTCCGACGCCGCAGCGGCCTGCCCAGGCGCGCACGCGGACATTCGAAGAGCTGAATGAAAGACACCGCGAGAAGATGCGGGATCTGCAGGCACCTCTTACGACGGCAGTCAAGGAGGATGCTGATCTTGAGATCGCCAAGCAGCGGTGGGAGAAAGCCAAAGCGCTCGAGAAGGAGGCCGTGACGCGAAGGCAAGCAGAGAAGGCGGCTGTTATCGAGCGGCGGAAGCGGTCTGAGGACGACCCAGAGCAACAGGGACGAAGATCGCTGAATGACCCGGTGGCCATCTCGCGTCATTCTCGATCTCCTAGCGCGGACAAGCTCGGTGGGGGATCGATGGCGAAACGATTGTCGACGATGAAGGTTGAGGACTGGCAAAAGTACCAACAGGAGACGGAGACGGGGGTGCCCTTTCCCGGTGGGCGCAAGAACAGGTAGCCACTGAGACGCTATATGACATGATTTTTTGGACTCCGTCATTCTTTTCAACGCACATGGACTTTAGCATTATTAGCATACATTTTTCGTATTTTTGTGACCGTATTTGGAGACGAACACAAGTCACGTGTGACACTCTGATGTTTGCGGACTGGTGAAGAAGTCGAGGACATCATATGCCCATCTTCCCTGCTGGCCCCCTGCATATCTCCCCCGCGAACGACCCCTCAATGGTGCCTATCCTCCTCTCTATCCCAACCCTCTCTTAATTTTTACCCAGGCCGACCCCAAGCTTCCTGAGCCCCGACCGAGTCCCCCTAGCACCGACCAGGTCCAACCCGATGCACCCTCGGTTCCCAGTGCATCGCTCCAATCAATCTTAGCATCCCCTCCTTCCCAACGACCCCAAACCTGGTCACCACACGAGAACGGCGCGCCTACACAGGTACGTGCTTGCGTCCGTTGTCCAAGATTACCACTTAAAACCCGCGTCGTCTGCATCAGTCATCATCATCCAAGCGCAAGCTGGACGACAATGATGCCGACGATCCCCATTCAAAAATACGCCGCATCGTGCGCGACCATGTCTCTCAGGACCCAAGCCGTGTCATGCCCATGACTACAGTCATCTGTCTCCACGCTGCCGTTGCCCAAAAGTCTTATGGGAGTGAAAAGCGGTTTTTGTGTCCGCCTCCGGTCGTTCACATCGAGGGTCCCGTATGGCAGATGCGCCGTCAGGAGCTTTCTATGACCGTTGTGTCAGAGATAGGCGAACGTTCCTTCGAGCAGAAGGCGCCGCTGGACAACAACATGACGTCTAGTTTCAAGTTTCTTCATGTCACCGGCACGGCAAAGGCAAAGAGCTTCCAGCTTTCCCTTGAAATTGCAGAACCGGCACCAGCTTCTATATCAGAAGGCACAGATCCTCTCCCGGGCCGCGTCTGGGCAACCTTTGATTCCGCCCCTGTCACCATCATCTCTAAGCCTTCGAAAAAGACGGCAAAGACCCGAAACATTTCCTCCTGCATCCTTGCAGGAGGTCCAGTCTCCCTCTTCAATCGCATCAATTCTCAGACAGTTCGTACAAAGTACATGACCATTGACCACGCACAACTGTGTGCTAGCAATGTCGCGTGGTCGGCGTTTAATGTTAATGTCGTTCCACGTCCCACAGATCCACCAAATATCGGTAGATATCCGTTCATACTACCATCCTTGAAGTATGGCCTCACACTTTCTGCAGGTGGACCGCAACCAGTCACATACGGCTGTTCGATTATTCTTTCCGATACCCACTCGGGGATATCGACGTCTCCCCTCATCATACGCAAAGTGGATAAGGGCAGAGTTTCTCCTGACGATGGAGGGCCTGTCAGTCAAATGCAAAAAATTGCTCTCCAGCGCGTGAACCCGGATGGCACGCGACATTATCTGTCCGCCGCCGGGCCAATACCCGGAACTCAAGGCGTGGTACCCCCACCCGCGCCTGGCTCCTCGTCCCAGGCTGGCTGCCATCCTCTCTTATTCCAGGCCCCGCGTGTGCGAGACGAAATGAAGGATGGCGTTCACGTCATCACAGACGATGTGGACGATTATCTATGTTGGACGATTGTCGGAATCTGTACGTGCCATTCTACAGCAGTCAGATTGATCTGATCTGCTCCATCCTAAGCTAAATTCCAATATACCTTCTTTGACGCACTCGGCCAAAATAATAACATACCTGACATGCCTATCACGCCATTTCCGACGCTTTTCACTCCCCCCGTTTATCGCCAGGGCAACAACACCATCGAATTAACGGTGGCCAACTTTTTTTATCCTGATCCAACGACTGGAGCACAGACGCCTCTCGACGTATATCTAGGAAATTTGGGCCCTCTTCAACATCGTGTATACCAGCATCGCCTCCGGGTCCTCTGACCGCTATCTCTCCGTTTGTTAATCGAACGGGGGGCAATGTCATAGACAGCACAGAGACTTCGCCACCTCACCTACATCACCTATACATAATCCTCGGTTTCCCGGCGGACCACTGCATGCCATTGTGGTTGTAGAGATGCCTCCGCTGGCTGATGTTATCAAGGCCCTTGAGGAAGATGCACTGCCCACGGGTTCTGAGAAATGCCTCGAGCAGCAGTCGTCCTTCACCCTCTGTAAATGGCGCGCAGTCAAATGGCGGACCGCCTCCTTCCATAGCAGGGCGCAGCCTGCCACTTTTGTTCATCCGGCCGACTGACGGTGTAGGGTATCATTCGGGAAGGACAATCGCTTGCGAGAATGTTTTTCAGGCCATGGAGAATGGGCAACATGGCGGGCGGCCAGTCAAACCCTGCAAACGACGCAGGTTGGCTCGCCGCAGCCCAAGCTGCTGCAGCTGCGGATGGAGGTATGAACGGCTGGACGCTGAGGGTAATGTAACGATCTCTCTCCTGTTTGTTGGTTCTTTGTAGTTTTATTGTCGATTTGCTGTGAGGTCAACTGTTTTATCGACTTTTCCGTGTATCGAGTATATTCAGTTTTTCTTTCATGGGATGGCGATTGGGTGGTGATTGCGAACCCAATCGGGTGAAGATTTAAATAACGCGTCAACAACGTGCGGCCGTAACCCTTCATCTTACCACCACCACCTAGCAAATATGCCCTCCACGATCACTTCCCAGCTTGAATGGTCCTCGACGTTGAGCACGCTGAACATCCCGGCTGACTCGGAAGACACCAAGTACTTGCGCAAGGTAAGTCGCCTTTGGCTCCTCAACGGATTGTCCCCGACGAATCTTTTGCGCAGACTTCGATTATCGCGACCATCGGTTTGACCTTTTTCTTCACCGACCGTTGGAGAATTTACATGCTGCTTTAGGACCCAAGGTCAACACTGTCGAGAAGCTTGGGGAACTCCGCCGCGCCGGCGTCAATGTTGGTATGTATCGCCCTATGATCTTGTCTCTTCAATGCCTGAAAAATGTTTTTTTGCAGTTCGTATGAACTTTTCCCATGGCTCATACGAGTACCACCAGAGCGTTATCGACAACACGAGGAAGATGGTTGCGGGTGTGCTCCTTTTTTGATTTTTTTCATAGTCTGCGACGACTGACTTGCCGAAGCTGACCCCACTGGACGTCCCGTAGCCATTGCTTTGGACACCGTACGACTTCTTTTTTTGCAACTTCATCTCCACCTTGGCTGAGCTGCTGCACAGAAAGGCCCGGAGATCCGCACTGGTTTGACCAGAGATGGCATTGATGTATGTTCTGCTTAGTGTAATTCAAACGTTTGATTGACTTGAGCGGTTTAGTACAGCGTTCCTGCTGGACACGAATTCATCATTTCCACCGACCTAAAATATAGCGAATGCTGCGATGACAAGGTCATGTTTGTTGACTATGTTTGTATTTTCTCTTCCTTCTGCCCCTCATGGCGATTGATAGCTTGCCAGCAAAACTTGCCCAAGGTGACCGCACCCGGAAAGCTGATCTACGTCGATGACGGTGCGGGCTATCTGGTATCTATGACCTCATGGACTAACTTTAGACAAGGTATTTTGTCCCTCCTGGTCCTGTCCATTGAAGGGACCAACGTCCACGTACGGACCTTGAACAATGGAAACATCTCTTCGCGCAAGGGAGTCAATCTCCCAAGACGCCGGTTGATCTGCCAGCCCTTTCCGAGAAGGACAAGAAAGATCTTCAGTTTGGTGTCAAGAACGGAGTGGACATGATATTCGCGTCATTCATCCGCCGTGCCGAGGACGTCAAGGACATACGCACCGTCCTCGGACCTGACGGCGCCAACATCAAAATCATTGTCAAGATCGAGAACGAGCAGGGTGTGGCAAACTTTGACGAGATTCTGGCTGAGACCGACGGTGTGATGGTCGCTCGTGGCGATCTTGGCATTGAGATTCCGGCCAGCCAAGTGTTCCTCGCGCAAAAGATGATGATTGCAAAGTGCAATATTGTCGGCAAACCAGTCATTGTTGCAACTCAGATGCTCGAGGTGAGATTGGTCGATCATGTTGCTTCCTCTCACCGCTGATCTGAGATTCAGTCTATGACGGTACATTGAATTTTCTCCAGCTGACGCGGCCGTTTCTTACTCTGCTGTTTAGTTCAACCCTAGACCTACCCGTGCCGAAGTCAGCGACGTTGCCAACGCCGTCCTCGACGGTGCGGACTGTGTCATGCTGTCTGGAGAGACGGCAAAGGGGTCATATCCTATCCAATCTGGTCGGTTTTGAATGTGCAGTTCGAAGCGCGCTGTGCTGACTGCCGTGCAGTCTTGATGATGGCAGAGACTTGCTTGCTAGCAGAGTCTGCCATCTGCTACCCGCCTCTGTATGCAGAGCTCACTGCTATTCAGCGCCGTCCGACACATACGGTTGAGACTGTTGCAATTGCCGCGGTGGCCGCTGCCTCCGAACAAAATGCCAGTGCGATTCTTGTCCTCTCCACGAGTGGTAACACTGCCCGTCTCATTTCCAAATACCGCCCCAATATCCCCATCATCACCGGTCGGTCGTTCACTCCGTTGTTGTGGCAGGGATTCTGAAAGAAATGCAGTGACCCGCAACGAACAGACTGCTCGCCAGATCCACCTGCACCGCGGCTGCTATCCTTTCTGGTACCCGGAGCCCAGGGGTATCCAGGAGCACCAATGGCAGATCGATGTGAGTAGCGAGTCAATATTCTGGTTCTGCTGCTAACTTTGCGGTTCCAGGTCGACAACCGTATTCGGTTCGGTCTCCGCAACGGGCTTGCACTGAAAATCATCTCGGCGGGTTCGACTATCATCGCGGTCCAGGGATGGAAGGGTGGTTTGGGTCACACCAACACCATGCGCATCTTGACCGTGCCTACTAACGAGGCTGATCTCGAGGTGCAGCCTCTCTCGGCTTGACTCGAAAATAATGTACCAGTTATCATCTTGTACTCTTTTTACCGAATAGACGCTACAGTGCATATAGACGTGTTTGCACGTGATCGCATACCAAGAAATCTCTTAACGTACAACTCTCGGTGTCTACGTCGCTGCGTCTCAGGACACCCCATGTCCTTTACAAAACGACGCAGTGGTAGCATACGCAGCCTCCCCTACCACTCCAATTCTTCCGCAGTCCAGGAAAAATATCATGCCCGCGTCTATCCCTGGTTTTTCCCCTTTACGACGGCGATTCCGGGACTCCGAACGCGTCTCCATCTATGGCTTCCCAATCCACGTCGCATCTACCAGTTCAGTGTCTCGCGGTTCGGACGAAAGAAGGGCTTTGCAATCATGGTGTTCGCTTTCTTAGCTCTGGTGCTTCCTCTCCGGTTGTAACACGTCCATCCGTTGGACTAACTCGCACTCAAGGCTTTCACCATGTTCGCTTTGACCAAGCGCTTTGCGACGGAGGAGAAGACGTGGCCCCAATTCTCGGGCGACCCTCCTACCCTGGTATTCAAGCGCGAAGACCTGCAACGAATATGGGCTTGGGAGGTAGCCAGCGGCCATTATCCGAGCCGTAGACGAAGTGAGTCAGCCTGGCACAGTCCCGGGTCCTGCGCCTCATTGAGCCCTCCTAGTACCAGAACAATTGGGCCTAAAGGCTCTTCTGGACAACCCATCTCTCCCTCCGAGAAGAACGTCTATTCCTCATAAATTCCGAGGTCCTTCTGGGTCTAACGTTGTGACTACACGTGGAGTAAGATTAACAGATGACTGCAGCCTATCATAACGGTGCTCAAGAGACAACAGTCTGGACCGAGGCGAGTGTACTTGGATCTGCAAACGAACGCTCCGTATCCACAGGTGAATGCTCTTGAATTCGCAGTGGAAGTCCAGATGTAAATGCGTTGAATCCAGAGACCTCCTCCGGGCAGCATTATCGACCTTGACATTAGTGAGTCTCCATTTGACGTGCCGCGCGGGGTTTTTGAAGAGCGTTTCAGTAATGGAGCATTGCGACTTTTCCGAGAAAAAAGTATGTTTTTCGGTCTTTCTTCCAAATCACATGTCAAATACAACCGCAGTACGTGAGAGACTGTCTAGAAGTCTTGCGTCTGGGTGCTGGGCTCGACAATGGCAGAAGAATCAGGCGAGGGACGATGGATAACTGGAAGTATATCTATCTGGAGCAAGCCGACTCTGCAAACGAGACCACATCGGAAACCCCCAATAACGAATCTCCGGGAGTAGCTGCACGCGACGTGGACATGGATGCTGGACTCACGAAAAAGAGGGGGGTTGAATGGGAAGTACCACCAATAGCATTGCCCGAGCCTCGGCAATACCGCCCATATTTGACTCTTCCCACTCCCTGTGATCCGGAAAATCCAAGAGTCTTCCACATGTTCTGGACCGGGCCCTTCACGGACAAGCCGTATCTTGCTCTCCTCTCCTTTCTGTTCACCCAAAACACGGGCCTACACGAACCGCAGGATAACCCCTCATCCTCCGTAGTCTGCCGTCCACAGTTCTGGCTGTGGATCAACCCCGGGCCCGCAGCTGCCGTCCCAAATCCAACGGCCACGCACGACATGTTTGCACAGCTCAAAGCCACGCCGTGGGCTTCTCCGTTCCTCCATCCGCGTTTCAATGATGTCATCAAGTTCAAGTTGTGGAATACGACAGAGCAACTGGACGGTGTCCCAGAACTCGCGAACGAGTGGAGGAACCGGGAGTCGCTGTTCAACTCTGGAGGGCATGTGATCAGTGTGAATCCTGCCAGGAAAGAGGGCGACGCGGCGTCCGCATCGGCGGGCAGTGGTAATGCGACGGAGAAGAAATCCGATGACGATGACATGCTGAGTCGCACGGGGTCCAAGTCGTCGACGTCGTACGATCGTCTGTCAGTCATATTGTCGGACATGGCGCGGTTCATTCTCTGCCACAGGTATGCTAATTCTCTGGACCAGTGACGGTCACTAATTTTGTTGCAGGTTTGGTGGTATTTATTTAGATGCGGATACCCTGTTGCTGCGCGACTGGGAGGAGTTGTGGGGCTGGAAGGGCGCGTTTGCGTACCGCTGGTCCAGGCTTGAAAAGTACAACACCGCTGTTCTACATCGTTCGTTTTCACTTCCGACCTAAACATCAAGTTGCTAACGTTGATTTTAACAGTGAACAAGGGCTCTGCATTGGGGACCTTTTTGTTCAGAACGGCGCTCAAAAACGATTTAGGTACCCTTTCTGTACTCTTCGCCGCCGACTTGCAAGTGATTTCCATGACACTTTAGACTTCCATCCAATGACTGTGTCTCGCTACTTGAAGGAGGCGTACCTCGAGGGACTCCTTCTCCGTCTGCCAGACGCCTTGTTCGATTCGGCTTGGCTGGGGACTGAGTACTACCAACGGGATCGGCCGCCACAGCCGTTCTTCACTGAGTATGTGTTATCTGGCTTTTCGCTCATCCCGGTCCTGAACTTCGCAAAAGCTTTGCAGAGTTTTTCGACACACCTCTGGCTAACAGTGCAGCTCCTCATGCACTTGGATTTGATGGATTCTTCAAGGTAAGGATCGGAATCATCCCTGAATCTGTGTGTTGATAAGTTACTCAGGGAGCCTTTTCATATCATTTCCACAACTATTGGTGGAAGCCCTTTGATCCCGCGCGGAATTGGCCGGACTTGGGCCCGCGGTTTGCGGCTGGGGAGGAAGCGGCGCGCAAGGCTATACAAGACGCTGCCAGGACAGCGTCTCTCGCCGAGGGCAAACAGGCTGTTGTCGACGGTGAGGAAGATAAAGTCGAGGACGACCAGCGCGATCTCGATTGGTCGACCGTGTTGAAACGGACGTTTGAGTCGTATGTCCGGGGAGAGAGGTGCGTGCACCGATTGTTTTGCGTTGAGCTGATACTCACGATGATGCTTAGGCCAACAATGTACGGCGAGTGGCTGCAGTGGTAGATGGATCTAATAAATTACACTCGGAAACGGACCTTGCATTTGTAAATGTAGTTTACAGTAATACAATTTAGACCTGGATCCTGACCGTAAGTTCAATAAGTCTAACTAAAGCAAGCATGTGCAAAGAAGTCGTGGGAGAAAGGTCGACGATCGGTGGTCAGACAGACAATTAGCAAACATCTATCTAGGAGGAGAGCCTGGCCTGGGCGGCATTGACGGTTGCTTTTAATCCTGCGATGACCTCCTCTGGGTTGGGAGCACCGAAGATGGCGGTGCCGGCGACGATGACATTGCTGCCCGCGTCGGCGCAGACGTCGATCGTCTTTGGGCCGACGCCGCCGTCGACCTCGATGTCCTTTTGCGGGAATCGCGCACGGAGTTCGGAGACCTTGGGCACGCATCGCTCGATGAACTTTTGGCCGCCGCGGCCAGGGTAGACGGTCATGACGAGCAGCATGTCGGCTGCGCTGCCGATTTCGTCGGTGATGGCGGAGGAGAGGGTGTCGGGGGAGATGGCGACGCCGACTTTCATGTTGCGCGCACGGATGGCGGAGATGACGGACAAGGGGTCGGCTGGATTGTGGTTAGCGGGAGATATTGGTGGATAAGTGGTG
The DNA here is from genome assembly GCA_013387415.1 of Panellus pusillus. Lineage (NCBI taxonomy): Eukaryota > Fungi > Basidiomycota > Agaricomycetes > Agaricales > Mycenaceae > Panellus > Panellus pusillus. The sequence goes on from QVIE01003252.1 coordinate 40,403, forward strand.
GGAAAAATGGATGTGTACGCACAGGTGGCCTCAAGATGGAAGCAGTAGAGAGCACCACCGGCGTCGGCAATGTCGTCAATCCACTATAGCAACTCGGAGTGCGATTATTGGCTTCGGGGGAGAGTAGTACCTTGGCCGGGTCGGAGACCATCATATGGCAGTCCATAAATATGCCCGGGACACCCTTGGAGACGCAGGAAAGGATGGGGGCGCCTTTTGAAGAGCTTAAGAGACAGAAGCACTCAGAACGAGCTGGGATACGTGCCCATGGTGATGTTTGGGACGAAATGGCTGGAGAACGGGTCAAGCGGGGTCGGGGATGTGTGGATGTGTTGTGTACCCGTCCATGACATCCATATGCAGCCATTCAGCGCCGCCCTTGATCATGCGCTTGCATTCTGCGGTGAGCTGGCCAAAGTCGGAGGCGAGGACACTGGGCGAAATGATAGCGCGAGGCATGATAATGATTGGCAGTGTACAGCCACCTGTCATTTCTTACGAACTCCAACCTATGCTTCCTTCCCTTTCCTTCCTCCCTGACTTCCCGTGAAATCACTTTCAACGTTCCAATTATGCGGGATTTGCGTTCTTCACTGCCATGGCCGCAGTAGCCCGCAGCGAGCCCAGGCCGCAGTCAGAACGCTATGCATCGCTGCGGGCCGCATAGCATTTTTTGCCATCACTTCAATGAAGCGAGCTCCACCCTGCTCCACCCGGCACCATATAAAAAACAGCGTCATAAAATTTCAAATCATTCACTATGTTCCCCAAGTCCTTCATCCTCGCCCTCTCTGTCGTTGCTGCCAACGCTGCACCTGGCATCTTCGATACACTTACGTCCGACAGTATGTTTGTTTGCATTTTTCCATGACCCCTATGATACTCAATCCCTCGCGCAGTCGGATCCATCGCGACCCAAATCGCCACCGGAGCCACCAGCGTCTTTGGCGACGTCACCTCCGGCGCTGAGAGCGTTGGGACACAGATAGCCAGCGGCGCCACCAGCGTCTTCGGCGATGTCACTTCCGGCGCCGCGAGCGTCGGAACGCAAATAGCGTCGGGTGCGACGAGCATTGCCGGCGATGTCACCTCCATAGGTGACAACGTCTTCGAATCCGTTACCTGTAAGCCCTGTCTTTCTGTCTTTTTTGCATGCCAGCCTACGTCCTTTACTCAAATAATCATCTGATTCTTAGCTATCGGAGGCGACGTTGTAACCATCGTCACGTCTATCGGGGGCGAGGGCTTCACCCTCGCCACATCGGGTGCCGGCGAAGCCACCAGCTTTGCGGGGCATGAGTTCACAGTCGCGACCTCCGCCGCCGGGTCTGCCGCTACAGGCAACACCAGCGCCGCCCTGTCCTCCAGGACTACGATTCCCCTCTTCACCCTGTTAACGATTGTCACGAGTATGTGTGTTGGAGCTTTCATAACCGTCTAATGGACTAGCCGTCTGCGCCGATATACCCATCGCTTGATATTTACTTACAATCCTTACTCATATTCGAACTTCGCCTATGTATGTCTGAAATTATCGAATGTATATTACTAACTGGACTACGAGCACCCCAATGAATCGACGTTGAAAGAGAGAGAGAGAATAGATCGAGTGTCGTAGGTGAGGAGTGGATGGTGTTTGGAACTTTGGAAGTTCGAACTCCAAGTATTACCAAGCCAGCTCTGGCTTTACAGGTATGTACAAGGTCTGTGAGCAGCAGCGCCGTTAGCGCATCTATGGCGCTGCACTGCGTTCCATGCGCTCCAATTCCGCTCCAAATCGTATTTCTTTCCTCCAGAATTCTGCACCACTGACCGCCGCCATCAGCACCAGAAGCCGTACGCTGCCAAGCCGATCGGCGGGAAAGCGAATTCGGGTGAAGGGTACACTGAGTGCGAAATGGAATACTGGGGAATGTTCGAGGCCCTCTCAGAGTGTCTTCATGCTTGACGCGGGTTAAAATCAATGCCAACGCCGAGCCCGTGACGCTGGAATACTGTGACGAAAACGCTGATTGGGTTCCGTTCATCACACTCGCACAAAGCCACCGAGGTAGACGTCGACTGGAATTGCAGATCTACTTGCATTGGAGTGCACATCTGCGCACGTGGCATGGTGCTGGAGTATTATAACCCAAGGACGTGCTGCCTTGCTTGACAGTAAGGCGGGGGCTGTCGGCGGAATTGCAGGATGCTGCCAACAAAGGCCGTTACACTGTACAGATTTGGTGAACCGTTTGCGATGTGATCCCATTTAACGCCTGGTTGATTCTGCTGTTGAGCTGTGAACATCGATGCAGACCGGTAACACATAACAACAAGGCAGGAACAAGATCTGGTTGTAGGGCACAAATGTTTTGAGGGTGCTGCCTCACCACCCTAGAATCATCCGATTGGTGGGATAAAGAGGCCATCAACAGCACCTCCTGATCACTGTTGTGAAACACGGTGATGATGCAGAGAAAAGGCCCATCCTCGCAGTTGCAATTAACGGAATTGAAGAAGGCACACTATGTTGCATTGCATTGCCCAATAGCGACATGAAGTTGCTGAAAGGTGATTACCTGGGCATGAAGACAAGGATAGGAGCCAATTGGGACATAACTCACTGTCCAAGGGAAAGGGAGATTAAGATCCAATCTTAGATTTAGAGTACAAAGACCTCACCTCTTGTAATTTTACCACCCCAAAATCATTGTAGCACATGGAACTGAATACCTGTGACACTCTGCCAGGTGTGCAATGCAAGATAACAAGGACCTGTCATGGATTTTAGGGTACAAAAAATGTTTCAAGGGTGTGGATGTCCTCACCTCTTGTCACTTTACCACCCCAGAATCATCCCATTGGTTGGATATAATACCGTTTCAGGCACCTTCTGATGGTCCTTCTGATTGTTCTGATGACTTTTGGCAGTCACATAATTTGTGAAGCAGTATAAAAGCCTGTAGAAGGCCTTTCAGAGTGAAATATAGCTCAAACGCATACCATGAACGTTGACTTGCAACAGCACAACGCGCTCGCTGCCAACTGGGACCCTGAGATTCTCGCCCAGTACATGGCCGGGGTGCAGAAGGGCGAGGACAGCGACGAGGCCATGTCCAGTGATGGGAGCGACGACGACGACTTCGAGGAGGGGACCTCTTTCGCGTCCATGGCCAGCGTCATGTCCGACATCGTGATTCCCCACCCGGACGATATCACGTCGGATGACTCGGCTTTCAGCAGCGAGGACGAGTTCGCGGAAGACTCCATCAAGGACAAACAAACAATGCGACGCGAGGTAAGCACGGGAGGTCGCGTCATTGACTCGAGCTGATCGCAGACCACCAGCTCGTCCTGGGGCGCCCGACGCCGGCGATTATGGAGATGCGCGCCGTAGAGCTCAAGCAGATGCACATTGAGTACATGAAGCAGCTGGATGATGCCGATGAAGAACTGGCAGAGATAACCGGGGTGCCACGCGAGGTTCTCGTTCGGCGAGAACCAGTGTCGGGGTACGACAAGCCAATTGAGCAGGGCGCTGACTTCGAGGCCTATGTTGTCGAGCTGCGCAAAAGGTCAGACAAGGAAATCGTGAGCACGGATAGGAGGGTGCTGGTCCGAGAATTGGTGGTTTTGGCGCAGAGTTTATTCTGGAAAGAGCGACAGATTAAACACCTGCGGGGATGATGGTACAAGTCAGTAATTTATGTAGGAGGCACGTGCTGTTCTTGCGTCCTTGTAAAGCAAAAAAATGCTCAATATTTATTGTAATGGTTTGAGTCTAAGAGGACATTCGTATTGTCCATGCACAGTGTTCCTGCACCTAATCTTCAATGGTCATGTCGCGCTGCATCTAGAACACTTTGTCAGCCGAGGCCCAACGGCCTAGACCACGGGCTCGCTCACCTTCGGGTTGAAGATCAAGGAGTTCATGCCCCACGGGAAGGGCTTCCTCCTGATGTTCAAGTACTCATAGCGCGGGGGCTGCGGAAGCTTTCCGTCGTTCTCGGCCATCAAGTGCGCGTTGTGCGCCCCGTGTTCGATTTCAACGTTGTACACATAGGTTCCGAAAATGGCGACTGTTGTGGATCAGAGGAATTCCGAGGAAGAGCAGATGGATACGCTTACGAGCGGGGAGGCAAACGTAGTAGCTGCACAGTATCAGACTGAGATCTTGCGCATGGAGAATGAGTTATACCTCATTTTGCGCCAGAAATCGGCAGTTTCTGAGATGAATGAGCGAGAGTTGGAGACAGTCAGGGCACGGGACGCACGAAGGCCATGATGTTCGATGGCCTGCTGGTTTGCAAGCCACTTTGCCTTTGCCTGCTCGACAGCGGTGTCGGAGTAGGCGCGAGCAGCAACGCGGGAGCGGACGAGTGCACGGCGGGCGAGTAGAGACATAGTGTTTGGTCTTGCTTGGCTGAGATAGCCGTGGGAAAAAGTCACCAAAAGCACTGGTGGGTTACGCGTCGCGTTCGACCTTAGTCTGTCTGTCCACCATGCGCCAATCTTCAGCCGCCGGCGTCCTCGCTCTTCTTTCTGAACCAGACCCCGTATTCAAACAGCATGCGCTTGACGCCCTCAATCCTCTGGTGCCACAGTTCTGGGCAGAAATTTCGGACCACATTTCTCTCATGTGTGTTGTTCTTCCTTTTCTTCGAACTATTCACCAATTAGTTTGGTCGCAGTGAATCTTTGCACGAGAACGAACAGCTCCCCAAGAAAGCTCGTGATTCGGCCGCTCTTCTCGCCAGCAAAGTCTACTATTTTCTTGCGGTGTACGACGAAGCTTTGTCTTTCGCTCTAGGCGCCGGCCCCGCGTTCGAGGCCGAAGCTCGTGTTCATGGCTCTGAAGAATATGTGGAGACTGTGCTTTGTGAGTCCTACCTGTCGTCCTGTAAGGAGAGTCATTCAAACTCAGTCGTGAATTTAGCGAAAGCTATTGACAAATACATCGAAGTACGAGCGGAAGAACAGTCGGGAAAATCCACCAAGGTTGATCCCCGCTTACAAACCGTCATCGAAAACATTTTTGCACGTTGCATCGAGGAACACGAGTACAAGCAGGTATATACGATCACTACTCGTTGTGTCCGGCCAGTCTTGACAGGTTTTAGGCCATTGGCATTGCCCTGGAGTCTCGGCGGCTCGATGTCATTGCCACAATATACAAGCAAACCAAAGACACGTCCCTTCTTTCATATGCCATGGAGGGCGTCCTCGACACGGGCTTTTCGTTGTCATATCGCGACCAGGTCCTGTCATTTTTGTTCCCTCTTTTTCCCCAGCCCGTGGCCGGAGACATTTCGCCGCATGTTCACTCCCTCACGCGCCTGCTCGTCACTCTGAGCAACCCTTCCCTCACCGTGAAGTTCTTGACCTCCCTGGTTCCGAAGGAGAAGCTCCTTGCATACCAATTTTCCTTTGATCTCGTGGAGGGAGGATCCCAAGACTTTTTGGAGAGCGTGCGCTCCGATTTGCCGGAGGGCGAAACTGTGAGTGCCCGTCGTAATTGTCATATTTGAACCTTCTCACTGTGTGCCCAGAACACAATGGAAATTTACGACAAGTTGCGCAGTATTTTGACTGGCCAAGAATCCGTGAAACTCTACCTAGAATTTCTCAAGCGGAACAATCAAGTGGACCTCGTTATTCTTAGAAATACCAAGGTTCGTTTCGTACTTTTTGGTACGTCGTTCCAGCTAAAGATCATTTAGGACGTGCTTGAACCCCGATCTTCTATTTATCACACTGCGCTAACTTTGCAAAACGCTTTCATGCATTCGGGAACAACGTCTGACATCTTCTTGCACGAGAACTTGGACTGGCTTGGATTGGCGTCCAACTGGTCGAAATTCTCGGCCACCGCCGGTCTCGGTGTAATCCACAAAGGCTACTTTGAGCAGGGGATGACTATTGTCGGCCCTTACCTGCCCCAAAGTGGGGGCGAGAGCAACATCCCGGGTGCAGCGTACTCCGAAGGAGGCGCACTTTATGCCCTCGGACTCATCAACGCCGGTTGCGGAGGATCTGTTATTGGTTATCTGCGAGATACCCTGAAAGCCGCACAGGGCGAAGTCGTACAGCACGGAGCGGCTCTTGGGTTAGGAGTTGCAGCCATAGGTTCCAAAAGTGTTGACGCCTTCGACGATTTGAAGAACACCCTCTTCATGGACTCTGCTGTCGCAGGAGAAGCCTGTGGGTATTCGATGGGTTTGATCATGCTGGGTACCGCCGCGAGTGAATCTGTGCGGGAGATGCTCGTGTACGCCCGAGAAACACAGCACGAAAAAATTATACGTGGGCTCGCGGTCGGGGTAGCGTTCATCTACTACGGCCGACAGGAAGAGGCAGACCAGACGATAAAGGTGTTATTAGCGGAAAAGGTATGGTCCACCGCGTTTTCCATGATCCATGTGCTGACCGACCTATTTAGGATCCTATTCTCCGTTACGGTGGAGTTTACACTCTGGCTCTGGCATACGCCGGCACATCAAATAACGACGCTGTGAGACAGCTTCTGCACATCGCTGTTTCCGATACGTCAGACGATGTGCGAAGGGCGGCCGTCACCTCCTTGGCCTTCCTTCTGTTCAAGAACCCCTCGCAAGTACCGAGAATTGTCCAACTACTGAGCGAGAGTTACAACCCACATGTTCGTTGCGGTGCGACCCTTGCCCTCGGTATTGCGTGTGCCGGGACAGGCCTGCAGGTAAGGTTCTTCTCCACGGTTTTTTGGCGTGTTTTCATTAGCGACCTTAGGATGCTGTCGAGATCTTGGAACCCATGACCAAGGACAGTGTGGACTTCGTTCGTCAAGGAGCGTTCATTGCCCTGGGCATGATTCTTGTTCAGCAATCCGAAGCATCTTCCCCTTCCTTGGCCTCGACTCGGGCCTTGTATCACAAGGTGGTGTCCGACAAGCACGAAGACCCAATGGCACGTTTCGGTGCTGCTCTCGGTCAGGGATTCATCGACGCTGGTGGTCGAAACGTTACCATCAGTCTGCAAAGTCGGGCTGGCAGCAAGAATACCAGTGCCATTGTCGGCATGGTCATGTTCTGTCAATTCTGGTACTGGTACCCGTTGGCTCACTGCGCCTGTCTGGCCTTTGATCCCACGGGTATCATTGGGCTGAATGCTGACCTGAAGGTATGAAATGTCGCGGTTTCTGAGGATGCACTCCTCACAACGTTCTAGGCTCCCAAGTTCGAATTTGTCTCCAACGCGCGTCCGAGCCTGTTCGCGTACCCGGCTTCTACGAAACCTCCTAAGAAAGAGACCGTTCACAAGGTGGCTACCGCAGTCTTGTCGACGACAGCAAAAGTCAAGGCACGGGAAAAGAAGAAGGCCGCTAATGATGACAATGCGATGGATACGGTTCGTCGAGATCATCGCCAGGGATCCAATACTTACTTTTTCTCGTTCAGGACGACAAACCCGAAGGAAAGAAGGAATCGGATGGTGATGTCGAGATGAAGGACGACGAGCCACTGTCTCTTGGCAAGGATGCTGGGGACATCTCGCCGATCAATGGGTCGATTTCGAACCTAGCGGAAGACGGCAAATCGTCTGCAAAAGCGACGAAGAAAGTGGAGCCGTCATTCGAGCTGTTGCCCAACCTCTCTCGTGTCACACCAGCGCAACTACCGTACATCTCATTCCCGCCTGAAGGACGATTCCAACCGGTGAGGGCAGTTTCTGCGAAACCCTTACCATCACGCGGGACCAAGACGGCAACGCCTTCGGGGGTCGCTGGACTGGCGTCTGAAAAGTATGCTGGAGGGGGATGTATCTTGATCTTGTCGGATCGGCGACCAGAAGAAGAGGCAGAGTTTATAGATTTCACACCGCCGCCAGCGGCTCCTGTGCCTGAGGCTGCTGCTGCTGATGCCGACACACCGGCATCGTCTGCCATGCCTGTGGGTCCACATATTGCCCTGGATGAATCAAGTCCGGAGGCTGGTCCTCCAGAGGCGTTTGAGGTGCGCGCATTTTCACTTCATCGTGCTCCGCTGACTGACCTACCAATAGTACCCATTCGATGACGATTCATAAAAATAGCATAGGATTCTTTACCATCGTTCCAATCGAATCTTCTTTTTTCTTCCAATCTCTTGTGAAATTCCCTGAGATAAGTTCTCAGAGATTATCTCAGCAACTACCTTTTTTCTCAAGCGACTAACAAGCAAATGGTTGCTCAGCGTGTAGCGATCCTTGACGATTACCAGTCTGCTGCTTTGAGCATGGCTGACTGGTCGCAAGTCAAGCAGAGAGTATCGGTGGACGTATTCACTGATACGATTGCGGATGAAGATCTTCTCGTCAAGAGACTGGTCGACTATGATATAGTTTGTACGATGAGGGAAAGAACCAAATTTCCCGCGTCTCTACTGGATCGGCTGCCGAAGCTGCGGTGAGCGGTATATGACCGAATGGTCGAATAGGTTGATGAGCAGGGTCATAGATTGCTTACGACAACCGGGATGCATAATCGTGTAATCGACACGGCACATGCGAAGAAGGCAGGGATTGTGGTCTCCGGCACCCTTTCTGACTCTGCGTCGACTCTCGAGCACATTTGGGCCGTAGGGATATCGCGATGTTTACCAAAGATACATGGCTAATCTGGAGCAAGGTTATTCTAGCTACAGTGCGGCACATCGTGACCGAGCACGCGAATATCAAGGCCAAGAATCCACAGTGGCAGACTTTGGTACCGGGCGGTCTGTCTGGTCAGACGCTCGGCCTCGTGGGGATAGGCAGGTTGGGAACGAAGACTGCTCAGGTTGAGCCGTGGCTTGTTGTGCTCTTGCCCAGAGCTAATCAGCGGGAAATTGCAGATCGCCAAGGCATTTGGCATGAAAGTGATTGGCTGGTCCCCACATCTCACTCCCGAACGGGCAGCAGAAGCGGGCGTAGAGTTTCGAGCGACGAAAGCTGAACTGATGAAGGAAAGTGATATCGTTTCTCTCCAACTTGTGCTTTCGGAAAGCACACGGCATGTCATCACTGGCGACGATCTTGCGCTCATGAAGCCGACGGCGTACTTTATAAACACATCTAGGGGCCCACTGGTTGAAGAAGGCGCTCTGATCGCAGTGTTGAAAGCGAGAAAAATTGCAGGAGCAGGGTTGGACGTGTACGAAACAGAACCGGTCGGTGGATAATCAGTGATATCGTCCTGACTGAGAGAGTTCCAGCTGCCATTGGATAACCCGATCAGAGACTTGGACAATGTTACACTCAGCCCCCATAATGCTTATGCGAACAGTACGAGTTACAAGGTAGGGGATGGTCTTGTCTTTGTGTAGGGCCCGAGGTGTAATTCTTGACAGATATGGTGGGAACAGACGGTTGAGAACATTCTTGCCTTCCTGGACGGAAAGCCGATGAGAGTATTCGATTGAAAGAGTGTACTGCTTTGTATTGTGTATCTTGTCCAAGGAGAAAGAGTGTTTGTTGTGTTTGCATGTCTTTGTGTCGGAGGCGACGCGTGATAGACGCGTAGCGTGATTCAATCCTCCTTCATCCTCTTCCATCTTCACCCGGCGGATAATCGCACCAACATGGATCCTGATCATGAATCTCGCACTATGAAGTCTCCGAAGGGACGGTGAGCTCCACATCTTTTGCTGCGTACATGCACTAATTTCCGCGCTTCAGCCTATAAAAACAAGGGCGCCTTCAAAGAGGAAGATCGCCGAAACCGCCGCAACGAGCAGCAGGTTGAAATCAGGAGGCAGAAGCGGGACGAGAACATATCCAAGCGCCGTAACTTACTTCCCTCCGCTGGTCCTGATTCCGATGAGGAGATTGGTGGTGGTGCATGGGACCCACCCGTGCGTACATTCTCTTGCGCCTATCTTATCCTCATCTTCTTGCAGCTGGCCCAGGATATGATAGATGGTGTGTTTTCAGACGATCCGGAGCGCCAGTTGGACGCGACTGCAAGATTCCGCAAACTTCTTTCAAAGGAGAAGAACCCGCCCATCGAACGCGTTATTGAATGCGGTGTCGTGCCCCGTTTTGTCGAGTTTCTGCAAAATGGGCACTCTATGCTTCAGGTCGGTTCGTCTCTGCCGTTGCCACCCGCTTTGTTGATCATCTGCTCCAGTTCGAAGCCGCATGGGCTCTCACCAACATTGCCTCTGGAACGGCGGAGCATACTCAGGTCGTCATCCGCGCACAGGCTGTTCCTGAATTTATCAACCTTCTTTCTTCGCCCACGCTCGACGTCCGCGAACAGGCTGTATGGGCATTGGGAAATATTGCAGGCGACAGCCCCCAATGCCGGGACTACGTTCTTCGACAGGGTGCCTTGCGGCCTCTGTTGACATTGCTCAGCGAACAGCACAAACTCAGTCTCCTCAGAAACGCAACATGGACATTGAGCAACTTCTGCAGAGGTCGCAATCCCCAACCCCAATGGGAGTTGGTACGTTTTCTTTTCCCGATCTCTCTCTGTCTCTTGTTTCTCACTTTGGATAGATTTCTCCGGCATTGACTGTTCTCACCAAACTAATCTACTCTCTGGATGATGAAATCCTGATCGACGCCTGCTGGGCGATCTCATATCTGTCGGACGGCTCCAATGACAAAATTCAAGCGGTCATCGAATCGGGCGTCTGCCGGCGCTTGGTGGATCTTTTGATGCACAGCTCCACGTCCGTCCAGACCCCCGCCCTTCGCTCGGTTGGTAACATTGTTACCGGCGATGATCTGCAAACCCAAGTCTTGATTGCGTCCGGCGTCCTTCCCGCTTTGCTCTCCTTACTTTCTTCTCCGAAGGATGGCATCCGAAAGGAAGCATGTTGGACTATATCCAACATCACAGCAGGCTCTCCCCACCAAATCCAAGCCGTCATCGACGCGAATGTCATCCCGCCTCTCATTAATGTTCTCGCGAATGCTGATTTCAAGACGAAGAAAGAGGCATGTTGGGCCATTTCGAACGCGACCTCCGGCGGGCTCCAGGAGCCGGCGCAGATCCGCTATCTCGTTGCTCAGGGCTGCATCAAACCACTTTGCGACTTGCTCACCATGATGGACAACAAGGTGATCCAGGTCGCGTTGGATGGTCTCGACAACATTCTGAAGATCGGGGAAGCGGATAAAGTTGCCGCGGGCCCTGGTGCTGTGAACCAGTATGCGGTGTTCATAGAAGAGGCTGGAGGCATGATCACGATCCACAATCTTCAACAACACGAAAATTTGGACATCTATAAGAAGGCGTTCAACATCATGGACAAGTACTTCCCTGACGAAGAAGACATTGATGGGGCGATTAACGCGCCAGCTGTGGATGCCGCTGGTTCATTCGCGGTAAGCTTATGCTTGAAAGCCCCAGACCTTTGTTGAAATTCTATCCTCTTTTCAGTTCCAGTCGGATGTCAGCGCACCCCAGGGCGGTTTCAGTTTTGGGCAGTAATACATGTACAGTGTAGAACCTGTGAATATTTAAATCAAATTTCTACCGACTTTAGCTCAGGAACTTGAAGAATCAGACTGTCAATCAAATTTCTCACGCAATGAGTCACGTGGAACGGCACTTCGCATCTGCGCACTCAGTACTCAATGGATAGTCCAGATTCGCGTACCTCGAAAGCTCGCCGAGATGGTGCCCTTGATACCATCCCGCCGCGTCCTCGCAAGCTGATATCTCTTTCCAGCGTACAAGAGTAAAGGCGCTCTCAAGCAGGACGATTTGAGGCGCCGTCGCGAAGAACAACAAGTCGAGATCAGGCGTCAGAAGAGAGAGGAAAACATTTCAAAAAGGAGAAACTTCCTTCCTTCCGGTGGCGCTGATTCCGATGAAGAGGTCGGTGGTGGCAGCTGGGACTCGCCTGTGCGTGTGGTTTCTCTCCTGATATCGTCGCGTCCTGCTAAGTTAGCGCAGATGGCAGAGGATATGATGTCTGGTGTCTTTTCAGACGATCCTGAGAGGCAGCTCGACGCGACCACCAAGTTTCGCAAACTGCTTTCAAAGGAGAAGAATCCGCCAATTGAGCACGTCATTGAATGTGGTGTCGTCCCTCGTTTCGTTGAGTTCCTTCAAAAGGGCCACTCCATGCTTCAGGTACTTTTTCTCTTTGGGAAACGTATCAAGCTGTGTCGTTGATGAGATCGCGCCCTCAGTTTGAAGCAGCTTGGGCGCTCACTAACATCGCTTCCGGCACTGCAGAGCATACTCAAGTCGTCATAAATGCCCAGGCCGTTCCAGAGTTTATCAATCTTCTTTCTTCGCCGACGCTCGACGTCCGCGAACAGGCTGTGTGGGCGCTAGGGAATATTGCAGGCGATAGTCCCCAATGCCGGGACTACGTGCTTCGGCAGGGTGCATTGCGGCCCTGTTGACTCTGTTGAGCGAGCAGCACAAACTTAGCATGCTCAGAAATGCTACGTGGACGCTGAGCAACTTCTGCCGTGGCAAGGCGCCTCAGCCCGAGTGGGATTTGGTCAGTGCCCCTTCTTCTGGGGAATATATTCGTATCCTAATGTTATCGCAGATCTCCCCGGCGTTGACTGTGCTGACAAAATTGATTTATTCGCTCGACGACGAGATCCTCATTGATGCCTGCTGGGCGATTTCGTATCTATCTGATGGCTCTAACGATAAGATTCAGGCGGTTATCGAATCTGGTGTTTGCCGGCGACTGGTCGACCTTCTTTTGCACTCTTCTACGTCCGTCCAGACCCCCGCCCTTCGCTCGGTCGGTAACATTGTTACCGGCGATGATTTGCAGACTCAAGTCGTGCTTGCGTCTGGCGCCCTTTCTGCGCTTCTCACTTTACTTTCTTCTCCGAAGGATGGCATCCGGAAGGAAGCTTGCTGGACCATTTCCAACATCACTGCTGGGTCTCCGCCTCAGATCCAGGCCGTCATTGACGCCAATATCATCCCCCCTCTCATCAATATCCTCCAGAATGCCGACTTCAAAACCAAGAAGGAGGCGTGCTGGGCAATTTCGAACGCGACCTCCGGTGGTCTCCAGGAGCCCGCACAAATCCGCTACCTCGTATCGCAGGGCTGTATCAAACTCTTTGCGATTTGCTGACTATGATGGACAACAAAATCATTCAAGTCGCGTTGGATGGGTTGGACAACATTTTGAAGATTGGAGAGGCGGACAAGGTCGCCGCGGGGCCCTCTGGGTCAACCAGTATGCGGTATATGTCGAAGAGGCGGGGGGCATGATCACCATCCACAACCTCCAGCAGCACGAAAACTTGGACATCTACAAGAAGGCGTTTAACATCATGGACAAGTACTTCCCAGACGAGGAAGATATCGATGCAGCTATCAGTGCGCCTGCTGTGGATTCTTCTGGCGCCTTTGCAGTGAGCTTTCTTTTCGTACCCGAAGGTTCATACGACGGTACTCATTGCTATGAAGTTCCATTCGGACGTGAGCGCGCCGCAGGGGGGGTTCAGTTTTGGCGGAAACTGATTGCGCGTTGGGTGGCTTGGGAAGTAAAGAACGCTCGTCGCTTGAATCACTGTATTTCGAACCTAGTAGTACCGAAGCTCATTTGACTCAAAATTTGATTGACACCGTATAAGTCACGCCCCCTCCTTCAGCTACTTATTATGGCGTCCCAAATCTTACCGCTGGGTAGGCTACCTTCTCCTGGCTCACTGCTCAGATAATAATTGTCTCTAGAACTAATTGACAGGTGCATTGGTTCGCGGATCTGGGTCATCATGAAGAACGACCGCGAGTTTACGGGAACGCTGCTGGGATTCGACGACTTTGTCAGTGCGTTGCAATTTCACCTTGCCGTGCTCGTGCTATGCACACACTGACTGTCTCCCGCCGCGTAGATATGGTGCTGGAGGACGTGACAGAGTAGTCAGTGGTTCTGCGCTTTTTAGTTCTTTGCGAACGATGTATACGCAGCGAGACGACGCCGCAGGGCAAGAAGAAGAAGACGAGTCTGGCTCAGACGCTTTTGAATGGGAACAATATATGCATGGTCAGTTCGTGGTGCGGCGCGGTACAGACGCGCTGACTATATGTATTTTTTGAAGCTGATACCTGGGAGTGCGGGGCCGGAGGAGACGTGAATCTGAGGCTGTTGTGTAGAGCGAGAAGCGTCGGTATTGTCTGTACTATTAGATGCCAAAAAACACATCGTCGCGGCGCGCGTGCACGTGAACCACAATTTTTTCGTCGCGCTCCCTCACACCATCATGCCCATCCGACTCCGTCTCGCGATGCACGGCCGCTCGCACCAACGCATATTCCACATCGTCGCCATTGACCAGCGCGCGCGGCGGGACGCTAAACCCGCTGAGATTCTCGGGGTGTACAACCCGCATGTCCCGCCGGGCGGGGACCACAAGACGATCGAGTGGAGCGTCGACCGGATACGATATTGGCTGCACGTCGGCGCTGTGCCGAGTAAATCTGTGTTTAAGCTGTTGGAACTCGTGCGTCTGCGATGGGGGAATTCGCAGACCGTTTTCTCAGACTCTCTCTCATTCACAGGGCAACATCTTCAAGCCTGGACCGGGCACGTTATACCGCTCACAAACGACAACACGGACTACTACCCCAAATCCAACCTTGTCAGACATTCGGGACAGGATAAACGCTACATCGACTTCATGACATTTATTGTATCATTCAAAATATATCCCGTCACCATGGCCCCGAGGAATCCAGTAGCTGGGCGATTCTACTGTGGCCTGCGGCTTGTGCCAGCTCGAGGGCGGTAAGGCCGTCTTCGTCCTGCGTTACTGAACGGTGAGCGTTTGTCGCACAATGAACAGATGGCTTGCGACCTTGATTGTCCTGTCAGCGCCCTTCTGCAAGAGTAGTTGGACGACGGCAAGGTGTCCGCGGTCGGACGCGAGGTGTAGAGGCGTGTAGCCCTGGTCCTGTCATCACTTTGCAACTGTGACTAAATCTTGGACGCACATATTGGTCTGTTGCGTCCAGATCAACGTCGTCCTGGAGGAGTGCGGCGAGCCCTTGCACGTCATTCGACACGGCTAGGTCGTGCAGACTGCCGTCATTAAGATCTTCCGGCCTTGCCATTGCGCTGACCGATGCTCCGAAGCCTCCTGATTTGCTCGTACTGGACTTGTTCTCTGAATCTACTACTGTTTCCTCTGACCATCCGAGACTGCGGGCAATCTCGAGGTAGCGGGTTTGGGCGGTGGCCTTATCTGTGTACTTGTTCCCCGCCGCGGCCCATGCGTCCCACTTTGCGCGGCCGGTGAAGTCGAAGATGGATGGACGGGGAGCAGTCGGCGATGGGGATACGGTGGCGTATTTGAAAAGACCATAGAGCTGGAAAATGGTTAGGGTGGTGCGAGGCAGGAGGTGGGGGATGTACCTCGAGTTTGACGGCAGAGGGGACGTCGGCAGGGGTTGAATTTGATAGATATGCGACGGCGTTGTCGAAGGGAGAAGACATGTGTGTGTGGTTATGCATGTCCAGTCCTGCTCGACGTCGTGCCGTCCATTTGCCCACCTTGCAAGTATTCAAAATACACTCTCCCTGGCCTCCGCGGCGCCCTCTACGGCGCGTTCCGACGTTCTGCGCCCATCCGTGCCTTCTTCAGCATCCTCTACACTCCCAACCTGCAGCACCGAACACGCGCTCATCTCCATGGTCGACACGCGCCATGGCGCGGTGCAGCACCTGCGCGTGCATCACTCCGCCATCCCAAGCAGAAAGTTGCCGCTCGCTTCGCTGATTCGAACATGGTCGTGGACGTGCAGTACTGACCACCTGACAATGGAGACTCCGGTTCTCCGCTCAAATTTCTGATGTTGCACATTTTCCTTTCGTATATAGTGCCGAGTAATAGGTCTGGGCCAAAATCGAATCCGCAATGGCGCTCCTTCTCGCATTCCATTGGCGTTAGATGTCGACGGAGAGCAGGCTCTCCGCGAAATTCCCGGCAACTCCCGTACCAAGCCAGAATCAGCGGATTATCTATTATCATCGTCTCGTAGGCGTTAACATCCTCGCTCTGACTCGGTGTTAGGCGAATGTAATTCAATTAAGGGCACTTCGAAAAACCCAGGGTGTCAGATACATTCTACTAAGGATCTAGACAAAGGAAGGAAAGCAACGAATATTTTACACCAATCCCGCCGCCTGCATGGACTAGAAAGAATCTAGAGTCAGTTTCCGTGTGCGAATCCTGGTTCCGACGGAATACCTTCAACATCTCGACCCCGATCTTCGCCGGGCTGTCGGTGACAAGGACGCCCGCGCGTTGCAGCGCGGCGACTTTGTCCGAGGCCGCGCCTTTAGAGCGGAGTGGCGTTAGGAAACGCAGCTCACATTCGGAATTACTTCCTACCTTTGCCTCCGGAGATGATGGCTCCCGCATGGCCCATGCGTCGGCCTGGCGGCGCAGTGCGACCAGCAATGAAGCCAACAACAGGCTTCGGCTTGCTGCGCGTCTTGTTGTACTTTTCCAAGTACTCGGCCGCCTCTTCCTCCATAGAGCCTCCAATCTCTCCAATGATCACGATGCCTATGAGAATGCTAAGAAAGTAAAACGAACGAAGCGGAGATAGAAGCACCCTCGGTGTTAGGATCGTCGAGGAAGACCCGGATGACATCGACGTGCTGCGTCCCAGGGAAGGGATCGCCGCCAATACCGACGCAGAGGGACTGGCCGAGGCCAACGTCCGTGGTTTGCGCCACGGCCTCGTAGGTCAGCGTTCCCGAGCGGGAGACGATACCAATTTTTCCGGGCTTGTGAATGTGCCCAGGCTGAATGCCCATCTTGCATCCCAGCGGGTTAATAACTGTGAAAAGTGACTTGAGCTAGAACAAAGTCGATAATGGGAGATGACCGACCACCGGGGCAATTGGGGCCAACGAGACGCGAGCGGGATTGGCTCTTCAAAGCATTCGTAACCTGGAAGATACTCCGTGAGAGTCGTCGAGGACAACCAGACAAGAAACGAGCTAACGCGAATTTCATCGGCCTGAGGGATGCCTTCAGTGATACACACAATGAGCTTGATCTCATTTTCAATAGCCTCGATGATGGCGTCGGCAGCAGTAGGTGGCGGCACGTAGAGGACCGTAGCATCAGGTTGGGTGTCGCGCACAGCCTAATACGACGCAATTGAGCAAGTAACATCGAAGCTAAGCAGCGCGGCGGCACACCTCTCTGACGCTGCCAAAGACGGGGAGGCCAAGATGCGTCTGCCCCGCCTTCTTGGGCGATACACCGCCCACCATGTTAGTTCCGTACGCCAGCGCCTCTTTCACATGGAACGTTCCCTGTATTGAACCATTGAAAAAACTTCCAGGGAAACGAGATTAGGCAGAGCTCACGGTCTTTCCTGTGAAGCCCTGGCATAACACTTTGGTATCTTTGTGGATGAGCAGGTTTTGGACCGTGTCTGCGTAACTGCGACGCGTTGCAGACTGGGAGAACGTCCTGCGTCCGACTGCACGAGCATTGGTTCGGAAAGGAGGGGAGATTGTGAAAAAAGACGCACCATGGCGAAGTGAAGGTCCCCCGCGTAGAAACATGATCAAGCGAGTAATTCGGGGCTAAGAGGTAAAGTCCAAATCGGAGGCCAGCACATTATTTGGTACATCAAGCATCAATCATGATAAATCACAAGCTAGTGTATTTACTGTACGTACCTTACAACAAGTTCTACATACATATCTACTTCAAGTACAACCCCGCTACCGCTCGAATCCCTGAACGGTAAGTGCCCGCCGTTCGCGAGATTTTCTTGACGCTCGGTTCAGAGAAAGAATCGCATATTTTACTTTGTCATATTCTTTCTCGTTGACCGCCCGGGAAACGTCGGAGAGGAATTGCGCCTGAGCTTGTTGTGGCGCTGCGGCAGTCGGAAGCTGCTGCAAAGCCGAAGGCAGCCACGAGAGAAGCTGCGTGCCCCAGATCGAGGCGATGGCGCGGAAAATCGACACGACGAGGGATACCGAGTCTTCCGGGAAATCTCCCACAAGCCCGTTGAGCAGGTAGCTCATGAATTGGAAGCCGTCTTTCTCCACGACGTTGTGAATGGCCGATGCATATAGTGGGAATTTAGGAGGTGGCGGGACCGAAGGTTGGGGATTGAGGCAGTCATGCGTCAAAATTAGTAGGAATAGATCCAAAGACGCGAAGATAATATCCGTGTGGACAAGTGTTAGAGCTGCCATGGCGGTGCGAAAGGCAAGGGGGAATGCTGAAGACTCGAAAAAAATATCAGGTGCATTGGGCACCATTGACATGAGCATTCGCAGATAGTCTTCCAGCACTGCACCGAGCCAGAATTCAGCTCAACGCATTATCTAATTTAGAGGATCAACCCACCATCCGGAATGTCGTTAGGCGATTTAGACTGCAGAAGTCCCACCACACCATTTGTGGATCTTTCGTATACTTCCCGGAAAGATCCTCGTAGGTCCAAGTTTTCTTCGCTGCCATACCTATGGATCAATTTGCCAGCGATCCACAGGAAGCTGGGATAGCCAGTGGCCTCAAAGCCAAACGACATTCTGGCTACTACAGTTGGGACCACAGGAAGGGCTGCGTCCCCAAACAGGGTGATGCCGTGTCTGACAACTCGAGTAGCTCGTTCCGTCATGTCGTAGTCTCCTCCGTATTTGGCAAGGAACGCATTGATGACCGTCCACGCTTCCGAACAACTTGACTGACAAGCTGGAGGAAGTTCTTCGCCAAAGCCCTGGATAACATGAAGCATGACCTCCAGATTTTCCAAGCCATCTGGCAACACTAGTTAGTCGACGATCAGACAAAGGGCAGGGAAAAATGTACCGCCAGCAATTTGCAGCTGTTCTTTGGTGACAGCGGTCGTTTTGACTGCCACCGCATGTATTTGAGCAAGTATATCTACCGAAAATGTCCGTAGCGACTCCGCAGCTCGCGCCATGGGCATTGCGGATATGACATGAGCGATGGCCTCGTATACTTGTCGCCTGTCGTCTTGCACGAGTTTGGGGCCGGTGGAAGTAAGAAAGGCATGAAGCTGCGGCAAAAATTGGACCAAATGCTATGCTCTGTGAGTTCCATGCGGCAGACATCAAGCACAACGCTTACTTGCTTGCAATCTTGACACAGATATTTCAGCGCTTGACCAGCGGCACCACAGACCTCGGCATCTTGATCCTCGAAACCAGCGGATATGTATTGAAGCTGGCCGCTGATATAATCAGGATGCATATTGACCCATTCTGTATATCGAGAAATGATGAGAAGGGCGGCATAGCGAACTCGTGGATGATTAGGAAGTGAGGGTATCAGGTCCATAATCTTTGGGACTGCATCGTTGTCTAAAGGGTCTATCTCTGCGCCCATAGACCGCATGGCGAACAAAGGAGCTTCGATTTCTTGCCAAGAAATCGCTTGCGGTCCGCGAGACAGAGCAGTGGTGATCATTTGGTATGCTGTCAGCAAACAATTGTCGGTTCGGAGGACCAGACAGCAGTCTTTCAAGGTGTCGCCCATGACATGTCTGAAAGCACGGAAATCATCCGCTTCCTGGCCAGAGACAGAGACAGAGTCGGGAGGAAAATGCAAGTGGTTGATGATCACCCGCATAAGGGCTCGATACGCGTCCAAGAAGAGGGGGGAAACGGACGGCTTCTTCCCAATGGTCTGGGCAAGTCGCATCCAAAATTGAAACGTGATAGGGACGATGTCGAGGTCTTGGTAGGCGGAGCACTCTCCGATAGCTTCGACGATGGGAAAGAAGGTTTCGGGATGTTGGAGTAAAAGCATTCGATACGTTTCGCCCGCTTCGCTGAAAATGCGAGCATAACCTCTAATTCCATCCGGGTCCTCTGCTTGGGACGCCAAGTTGGGCTTCAAAGCAATGAGACGTGGGACGACAAGCTCGATCACGGACATGTTCTCATCGATTTCCTGCGTCTCGTGAATGAGCTCGCAGATGACATCTACGGCAGAGTCGAACAGATTGTCGGATGCCAACGCCTCAAAAGCGTAGGCAAATAAAGGCGTGTTCACTAGATCCACGGCACGGACCTCCCCCGCAACCAGCCAGCTTCGGAGACAATTGAATACTTGTGACTGGACCGCAGCCGTGACCCCTCGTTTGGAGCTATAGTTGGACTCGAAATGCGAGGAAAATAAAACACACCTGGGGCTTGTACATACATGGATAGCAGATCCAATACTTTCTTCGAGTTCGCCGTAAGAAGAGACGATTGGCGTTCAGAATATTCGTCATCCTGTTGGAGAAATTGAGCGACAAAGCGGTGGCGGCCCTGGACAGAACATACAGTGATAGGGATTTTATGGTTGTTGTTCAGCTCTTCGGGCAGAATCGTGAGGAACTGCAACAGAGTCGGAACCGTTGCGGGATTTCTCCCGAAAGAATCAATCATCGTCTGAACCGGATTTGTCCATGACGGAAGCTGCAGCGCAAGACCAGCAATCGCCAAACACAACTGCACGATGATTGTCCGGGGACCGGTGTGGTATCGCTCCAAGGCAGCGAGAAGCGTGTCGCGAAGACCGGGCAAGTTGACGGGGTCTACTTGATGTAGATCGTATGTAACCTATCGAGGTGATCAATGGACTTCGCGAGATCTACTGTACAAGCGCTGACTTTGGCTCGGAACGTTTGCGCAGCGAAGATCTTGGCAAATGGGGGGGCTTCCGGTGACAGTAGAAGGACGTTGCAAGTCGCCCACGCGTCGGGCTAGGACAGGGCGGATTGAACAACGGTCAGAGGCGTTGTCGCGAGTGGCCGTAGGAAGACATTTACAGAGTGCTGGAAATCTTGGAGCCACGCATTCGCCCGGTCAATGGAAAGCTTGTCTGGGGCGCGGTCGGGATTGAAGACATCGAGGGCAGAAAGCACGGCATGGATGTCCGCCATGATGTGCAAAGGCAGTTGAAAGAATGATTGCAATTGTTGATCACTCCTCTCCTCTCCTCCATTTCCTTGTGGATCCAAAATGGATGCATTTCCGGGTAAACAATAGTAGACTAGAGAACGGTATATATCCGTAAAGAGCGCAGGGATTTCGTAGGGAATCAAGACAGGGAGTGAGTACCGCAAGCGAGTATGTACAGGGAGAAGGACCATGGGGTAGCGAGGAAAATGTCAATAATAAAAATGGAAGGTACATACAGCAATGCAGCCACATGTTTGCCTGGATTAGAGCGACAGTTCTCAGGTACGCAGGAAGCCCTTCCGTCTGCCAGTCTGTAAAGCATAAGCAAACCAAGCTCTTGAAGAGAAATAGTTACGCACTGAGTTCTTCTCGGGAGTGATCGGCCGTCCGCTCTCGATTTTCTTCTTCTTGTCCTCCAGATCGCTGCGCTGCTTATCCAAAGCATCCTTCATTTCCTTGTGCCGGGCATACAGCTCCTCCTCCGACTGCTTGAGCTTGGCCTCCTTTTCTTGCACCTTTTGTTGGAACACCATTTTCATCTCCGCCTCCATCTTGGCCAGCTTGGCTTCGTGCAGAACACGTTCCTCTTGCATTCTCGCCGCCGGGCTGCAGGTGTGTCAATAACGCGCATTGACGCCATGTCAAAACCCACTTGATCTCTTTGAAGACCGACGAGTCCTGGGCGACACCCATGCTCGTCAACTTCTCCGTTCGCCAATTTTCGTACAACACGTCGTTCGTGTATTCCCTCAGTTCCTCCATATACGTCCGGACGAGCATCTG
The DNA here is from genome assembly GCA_013387415.1 of Panellus pusillus. Lineage (NCBI taxonomy): Eukaryota > Fungi > Basidiomycota > Agaricomycetes > Agaricales > Mycenaceae > Panellus > Panellus pusillus. Next base: position 62,056 of record QVIE01003252.1, read on the forward strand.
CCGCAACTTAACAAAGTCGCAGTGCTCCTCATTGTCAACCTCGACGACACCCCAAGGATACGCGCGTCCGCGAACTTCCCGGCCATCGGGGGTGACGACGGGCTTGTCAGAGCCAACGATTGCAAAGGGAATTTTGCTAGCGATCTCCTCCGCCTCAGCTATGGTCTCCTCGTCCTCGTTTTGATACGTCGGGGCTTCGAAGATGTGGATATTGTGGTGAGCGATGTCCGAAAGAACCTGGGCGCCATGAGCGCGGAGAAAATAACATAAAACTCGGACAGACGCACTCGTTCTTTGAACTCTGCAACTTCCTCGTGGGTCATCGTGTCAGCCTTGGCAATGACGGGTATCAAATTGACTTTGGTGTGCAGTCTACGCATAAACTCGATGTCAATCTCTTTCAAACTATGAGCAGAAATCAGTGAATAGCTCATGGCTGTAGGAGGAGCTGCCTACGAGTGTCCTGTCGGTTGAATGAAATATAGACACGCGTGGACGCGGTTGTCTACGATCTTCAGGCGGTTGACGCGGTTTTCCTGTTCCAAGTAGGAGTCGAATCGCGACTCAATGTTCTCGACAATTGGCTTCCAACTGGATGCTTCTCAACGGCGAGTCGATGAGCCGCGAAGAGAGAAACTGACCTGTCGTCGTTGTTGACAAAGTCTCCGAAACCGGGGGTGTCGACAACAGTGAGGTGAAGACGAACGCCGTTCTCCTCAATATCTAGACGGAAGCAAGGCGCTGAGCAGAGAAGCCACGGAAAAGAACAAGAAAACTTGCCCGCGCCAATGCTCTCAATAGCAACCGTTTTGGGCCGCTCTGCAGAGGGAGGTATAGGTTCTTTGGGGGATAGAGAGTGGTGTTGAACAAGGTGTTAATGAGGGTGGATTTGCCCAAGCCCGACTCGCCTGGGGGCAGGAAAAAGGAGATAAGAAGATGAAGCTAAAATGGTGTGATGAAGGTCACAGACCGACAACCATGGCGGTGAACTGGAAACCCTTCCTGACGCTTTTCCTGTGGACCTGGTTCGGAAGATTGGCGAAACCGACGTAGCCCATCAATTTTTTGCGAATAACAGAGGGGATGCTGTTATTTGGGACGAGGGAAGGGTTGGAACCGTTGGCGTAGCCATTCGGGGAGACATCGCCGTTACCGGAGGAGGTGTACGAGTCGGTCATCTGGGAAAGAGATAAGGGAGACACGCGCACGAAAGCGGAGATGACGACCCTTGAACTGAGGACGTGGTAAAGAGGCCTGCAGAGTTTACCCTTATTTGGTACTTTTACTATTCAAGGCCGCCGCCTTTCCGCCTCATGCTTTTACTACTTGGTACATCCGAACCCCATTCTACTGCGTACATCATCCCAAGTTGACTTCCAATTTGAACACTTTGCACAATCAATTTTCTGCAGTAGAAAAACGAGTCTGCTTACCGTCTGGTCTGGCATAATGTCCGACCACATCCAGGTCAAATTTCCCGCGCACACAGTCGTTTAAATCGATCTCAGCAGTCAACACACCCTCCTGCCCACGCAAGGGACCAGCCAAAATGTTTCCTAGTCAATCAAACTCATGTGAAATATGCGGCGCATGACTACTGACCTAATGGGCTGATAATGGCACTCCCACCTGCTATCATGCAGTTGTTGGGGTTGCGCAGTTCAGCGTTGCTAACAGCGTGGCCATCGGGGTAATGCTGCTCTTCTGCGTACTAGCGCTTGGTCATTACCGGGGCTTCATAAAGCATATATGCAGCTCACTTGGCATGCGGACAAAACGTAGCAACAACCCTCTCGAGCGATGTGAATCATCGAGCTTTGCCATTGGGGACGGGCATCAACTGTGGGTGCACACCAAATTTGCGTGCCTAGAGAATAGTAATGGGTTCGCACTGCCAAGGAGTATATGGTCAACTTCCGCAGACGGCACTGAGAACGGCGCACAAAGTGGCATGTAATTTTCCCTGAAACTTGCGTTAAGTAGCATGGATGCAGAATGCAGAGAAGTTGAACCAAACTTGCCAACAAATAGCCGCAGACATTTTTGCTGAGATGTCAGTTCCATCTGAGGTGGGAAATGCTCTCTCAATTACGGGTAATGTAGACCCATCCCCCTGACCCCAGATGAGACGCTACGGACGTTTGTTTGTAACATTCTAGAACGCAGCAATTTTAGGTTACCTCCATTGCAGTGGGCTGCAACTTGCGATGCTTTCCAAGGTACCCGTCCGACGGATCGATGAAGATTGCCGTGCAGTACAAGGTGCCACCGTCACGTTCGATCACACCAACAACCAGGAAGATGTCCAATTCTCTAGATAAAGCCTCGATGCGCGCAGTCGTGGGGGACGGGACCTCAATGGCCGCAGAATGATATCGGAGAAATTCTTCGCGGCCCTCAGCGGACCGTTCCCCGACTACCGCGCCGAAAGTCGCAAATTTTGGATAGCCGCCGATGCTACATCGTCGAAGGAGAAGTAAGGAGGAGGCGGAGATTTTAGACGTACAATGCTTCTGGAAAGACAGCAAGTTGACTCTGGTCTCTTTCTTTGGCCAGCCGCGCCAGTTCCTCCAGCTTCTCAAGAGTATCATTCAGAGAATATCCCTGCGAGCACGTCTGGACGACGGACGCGCGTATCGTTCGATTCGAGGCCATGTCGTGGAAGAAGTGAAAAGGCGCAAACTTTAGCCGACAGCCGGCGTCGCACGGCGGCACGGGATAGGAATTAAATTACTAAGGTAGGGCTATGAGGACAGTGTGTCGTACTTGCGGCGACGCTCGGGAATCCACTCCAGAGGGAAATCGAGGATTGATGCGCGCGCAAGGACGCGGCCTCGTGTGTGCTCTCCCTTCTTCGCTTTTCGGGCTTTCGCATAGACGTGCCGCAAGTCCACCGGCACGTCCTTCAGGTCATTTGTTGGATTCTACAGGGGCCGTGAGCAGAGAAATTTAGGTCTGGCAAGATGCCTCACATTGGCATGTGCCACAAGTCGGTCCAAGGTATCACTAGCCCACTTGAGATTCATAGCTGGCTGAGGAAAATCCTCGCATGAAATCTTAATGTACCCGTTCTGCCATTCTTCTAGCCCGCTGATTCCACCATCTGTCGGAGGATTAAGCGTCCACCTCGGACCAGCAAGGACCTTGATGCGGTGAATGGCATCTGCGTCTTTCAGAGGCAACGCGTCGACTGCGACAACAACGACGCGTTTCGAGGTCGCTGGATGTTCTTCTCCAGCGTAGTCCATAGACCGGACCACCAAAGGTGTCGCAGGGACTGGTTCGAATGGTTTGCGGTACGCTGGATAGGGTTGGATACACCACTTCCCAACCTAGTTGGAACTCACCGACAAGTTTCGGCATCTCATGCTCTATCAAACGAAGATAGTATAGGACTTGGCGCTGCTCTTGAAGCATTAAATGCCCAAGAGCTGGGGTGTCGTCGTCGCAAAAAGTCTCGTCGATGAGCTCATCGTAAAACTCGGTGTCATCGTCACTTATGGCGATATTTGAGGGCCGGCGACTGAGCGGGCACTGGCGGGGACGCCACGACGGATACTGCGTAGAGCACTAGTGGCTAGCCGAAAGGACATGAATTTTTGTCGCGTCAATAGGATTCAACAAACATCGATCTTGCAATGAAACTGCTACTGCAAATCAAAGGTAGCGGTGGCATCCTTGGGCTATCGTACACGCTTGACGACCTCCAAAGCCGAGCTGGAGAATGTGACCAGCCTCGAGCCTCTCGACGATTTTACCTTCTTCTTTCAGGTGCAATGCACCAGTTGCAGAGAAACCCACAGTGGATGGGTCAGCGTCAATCGCCATGTATGCTCCGCCCACTGTCTTCTCTTTCGTCCTCAACGTTAAGAAAGGAACAATTTGATCTACCGGGCAGCAAAGGTGCCACCGCCAACTTTGTCTGGCGATGCAAATTCTGTATGCTTTCCGTTCCGCGCATCGGATAAACCGCCCTGCCCATGCCCACTGCCTATACCGTAGGCAAACGCGAAAGCTCGGCCAAATTTGTTGACGCGTATTCCATCCGATCCTACGAATCAGAGAATGGCCAATTCGCACCTCTCCTCCAAATCGAATGTCGGGGTGCGCTACAAAGAACTAATACCAGGCACTTGCTCTTCATTCTGTTCCAGGTCTAGAATTTGTAGGCTTTGATCCACGAGTCAGTCCCGAGAATATTCTCCTGTAAAATCTACTGGACAGTGGAACAGGGCATTTGGAAATGTAAAGGATCGACTGGGACCATATTTCCTGAAGTCGATCTCACAGAAGGCGAATGGAATGATTACGATGAAAAAGTAAGTACTCAGCGTTGGACTTCTCATCCAGCCATGGATATATACGTCCCTCCAGGCTGCACTTCCTGTCAGTGTGTCCGAGTTTGAGAGTCGTTGGGCGAAGGCTTAGGTTAGTCTCCAACATGTACATGGTGTAATATGTAATATTATACTTGGGACGATATATTGAACGCGCACAGAAAAGGTGCCAACATGGATTCGTTGACCATTCGGATCAGCAGCCTGACGTGAAATTTGTTGTAGCAAGATGATCCGTGATTGTCGATTATCTTTTAGCACTTCGACAATGGCCACCAAGGAAGATCCCTCGTAGGCATTCGTTTACCCGTTTTTTTGACGTTCATCATGCATCATAAAGCTGCTTGTTCTGTGGCATCTGGAAAGGTATACACGGGAACCAGCTCAAAGAAATCCTGACCGAAAGTCGGTTCAGGGACTATACCTTGCCATAAGGTGTATGAAACTGAACACAGGTAGCGCCTACTACTTTTCCAAAGACAGGACTTCTCTTCAATGACAACAAGCTTCTGTTTTCTTGACATCATGCCGACCACCGAAGGGCACACTCAAGTCATTCCCAAATGTACGTCCGGCTGAAACCGGTCAAGACAAGTAGTAGCAAGTATTCATTTTTCAAGACCATGCAGAAACTCTCGGTGACTTGCCGGACGAGTATCTACGCGATATCGGGCCCGTCATCAAGAAAATCGCACTAGCTACCGGGGTGCCGCAGTACAATATCATTCAGGTATGCATTTCTGTGTACGAGCATGACGCCTCCAGATGATTACCACAATATCGCAGAACAACGGGAAACTAGCATTTCAGGCAGGTTCACGTTCTACTGTATCAATCTTCCAAGGTCTCAGTCATTTAGCACATCCCTCATGTTCATTTCCATGTCGTTCCCAAACCGAACGAAACAGAAGGTCTCGTTCTCGACATCGGCCAGAATTGGCCTCAGAAGAAAGCAGAGAACGATGCGCTTGCTGCGACATGCGAAAAGATGAAGAACCGTCTCTGAAAGCATTGTACAAATATAAGGTATATACGGACATGCATGTCCCCGATTAAATGTAAAAGTCAAGATTTTTATCGTCAGATGGAGGTCTTCGACGACCTTCGAGTATCTCTCGTTTCCACGAGATGTTTGCAACGTCGCTAATCTTCTGCACGGTGTCGTTTATTCCCTGCTTCCCGCTAGCAACCGCGCGCGCTTGTGATTTCTGGAATTTCTTGATATGCTCAACCCTAGAAATAGACGAGATTCGGTCTGTGGGTGTCCAGATTGAGTACAATCACTGACCCCCAAAGTGCTAATTCAGCTTTGCTGATGTGCGCTTTGCTCATATCGACTCCACGTTCCTTCAGAACGTCAATAAACTGATGAAAATGCTACGAAGGAAACGTCAGCAGGAAAAACACAGCTCAGTCGTTGGGCCTACACACCTCGATTGAAGTCCGATAATGGCCTTGTCTCTTTTGATCAGGAGCAGTGGATAGATGTCAAATGACTAACCAGATAATGGTGAAAGCGTATGTATTACGCCCTCTTTAACAGAAATCAAACCGGCGCTGGTCACTACACCACCTGATAGCAAGGATGAATGCTGGAATGTGCCCGGCTTCTTGATCCCAATAAAGATGTTGACTGCCAGCGGCATGTTAGACTCTCCAACATGAAGAAAACGAAGCGCGGACAATTTTTATCCTTGAATTTCGTCAGAGATGGAAGGTGGACTGAATACCTTTATTTACTGAGACATAAATCCACGTATTCTTTTTCACTGTCAAACGTAGAAGCCGGTCGATGACACCATGCAGCGTGAACCGTTTCCGTAGCACCCTACTCCACCGATATTTACCCCGTTTTGATCCCGTGGTATAGTGAGCAGGCGCTTCACCATCTGCGTCAAGAGAATGCGTGGACTCAGGGAAATTGATCCCAAACTCTGGCCCCGTTGTAATCTGTGTCGGAAGGTGTCTTCATCTGGGATGATACCTTGCCCATCTGAATCCTTCCACCGACCTGCGGCGGTATCCACATATTCGCGATTTCTTGCCCATCGCAGCCGTCCATCGTTGTCAATCTCGATCAGGTAGTTCAATCCTGGATATTCGAGTCAGGATTCCGGATATAGTGAAAGTCAAAGACGGAGCTGACTTTGTTCAGTGGAGAGATAGCTGGGGCGTCACTTGTCAGATTCTGCGAGTCCAGTGGAGAAAGTAAGACCGACGTTATTCGCTGCAAACATTATCGATATTTGTATCAATCGATGGGATGCTGGTCGACTTGCCTCCCGTTCCAGTTGCTCCCGGGAACATTCTTCGAGCGACAACGTCTTTCCTGCTCCCTTATCGAGCCTTGGCCAGGTTAAGCTCTGACACATTCCGGTAGAAACGACCAACCATTTGAAGAAGTTTTCGGTAGTGTCTTCCTTCTGCCAGCGCCGGTGGTACCACTAATTCACATCAGAATCAACCAGACGGCGGAAGCATTCCGTTGTTACTTGCCTTGACTGGGTCAAAGTGAGAAACGGCCAATAAAAACGGAATGGAACTCAACGATTCGACCCGTAACGGTGCTTCCTGTCCTTTTTGAGCAGAGAGCCAGAAGAAAATAGGGAGGTTCACGCGCACCCATCGACTAGTTCCAGCCAATGCTGCGTCTCCAAAAATTTGGATGGAGCGCGGTCTTGTAGCCCGTGTTCTTTGAGTATCGGATTACCATCTGAAAGGCTGGTTGAAAAAACGATAGCCCTCCTCCACCTGAACGTCGAATAAGTAGCAGTCGTGTGACACAGGCGGACGAGACGCGCCTGGCTCGCGTTGTGTTTCGGCCAGTGTCCGCGGCCACTCTTGAAGTCTGCGACACATATTGGGTCGGTCGGATTGTGAACCATAAGGAACGGAGGCACCATGAGCGCAGCGTGCGCCTTCGCGTCATTCAGCCGACCGTGGCTGGTAAGGAAATCCTGGGACTTGCGGCTATCCCTCCACGCGCGTTGAATCTTCCTGGCAGCCCTCTGTGAGCGTTCTTCCTCCTCCGTAGACATACTGTAGTATTTCGACCAAGTGTGCCGGGGGTGTTACGCGTTACGCGAAGTGTTCCCCGGCACAAGTGTTCCATCTGGACGAACCGCCGTTACGGTCATCCAAGTGTTCCATCCGGAACTTCCGTGGCAGCAAAAATACTGCCTAGTGAGGGTGGATTTGCACATACTAGAGATGCAGAACAGTCAGATACTGACGAGCTTTGAGACCATTTTTGTACCATTTTTAATGAAAAAAGCAATTTTTTAGTACCAAAATGTCAAGTGTTCCCTGAGCCCCCGTTACCGTTACGAAGGCCTAAGTGTTCCGTTCCTGGCCGGCGTTACGCGTTACGGGAACACCCGGTCGAAATAGTACAGTAGTTGCTTGCGAGCTCGAGTGAGTATCAAGTTTGCATCATCCGCGGATCAGTAACTGATGACATCGGTTGGCGCCGCGGCCCGCAGGCAGTTGAATACATTCCGCCTCCACGTGACGTCCCGATCGGGAAATGATGTTCGGCTACACATTGACCGGAAAATGATGGCCGCCCACTAGAGCGTATTCGAAACCGTTTTTTCGACCTCTCAAATTTCTGAGATCAGCTCAAATTTAAGCGACGTCGAGTGACTGATGTGACCAGGGTACCAGTTTTGCGCCAGCAGCCACTAGCAGCCTCTACGAGTCTCCTTTAGGCAGTCACAAATTTCTGGTCAGGCATCAAATTTTTGACATTTCGTGATCTCGGTGCCTTTAGAGAACTTTCGAATACGCCCTACTGATCCGGAATCATCTGCCCAGAGTGCTCAGTGTAACTCGGACAAGTCCATATTGAAGACATAATTTTTTTCTACACAACTATGAGTCTATGACTGAGAGCCTTGATCTATTAGAAATACAGTAAGCTGCATACATGGGCCTTTGAAGGCTGGAACGGACTCGGAGCTACTCGGAGGGGCCCCGAGGGGGCAAGCATGCTCGACGGCCTCAACCCGCCGCCAACGATGTGAGTGAGGGAGAGGAGCCGCAGTGGCCCGCACATGGTACTAAGTAGGAGGAGCCTGGGCCCTGCTCACGCCACCACCACCGCCCACCGTGGGTACGGCGAAACGACTGAGCTTCCTCCCGCTCGACGCGCTGCTGAGCCTGAGCACCTCAATCCCGGCCACATCGGAATTCGTTCTTGGCGTGATGGCGATGGGCGGCAACACGGATGGCGAGGCACGCATGGAGATGCCGAGCCCGGTGGCGGAGACGTGCCTGTGCTGCGAGGAGAGCCAAGCGTGCGAGCCTGCGCAGCCTCACACCGCCACCCGCAACAGACAGCGGCGGTGGCACCGGGCAACGGAGGCACAACTTACTGCGGCGAGGCGCCGAGGCCCCGTGATAGGAAATCCCACTGGCCCTCCTCGCTGTCTTTCAACGAGACATTTCTCGCGATGCACGTCGCCGTAAACGAGCTGTTGGTACGGCGGTCGATTCGCGCTATTGCGGCAACTGGCGGGCAAGGCGGTTGGGAGGTAGCGAGGTAGCGGGGAGTAGCGAGAGAGACGAAGCATTTGTTTGCATACAACCAAAGTGCGGCCATCATTCGGTTGCCGAAATCGTTTCCGAATTGAGATGTCACGTGGAGGCGGAAATGCAAAAGCGCCCGCAGGCACTCAATGGCATCAACTTCTGATCCGCGGATCTCAAGGAGTGATCGAGCGCTGATTCCCGAAGAGCTATGACATCACAGTAAGTTAAGTATAGTATCTCTTTGAAGTGTTATACTAGTACAGCTGGTCGTGGGTGTTTATAGCACCGATATCAGAAATTGCTACAGATGATTTACCGGACGTATGGCTATATACTGGCAGCATGAACAACAGACAGATGTGTGCTAGATCGAGTCGAGATGTGTGGGAAGGTGGGTGTGGAGATTCGAGAAACAAAGCCAAGTGGCATTCGCAGCGGTCAGGGTGGTCAGTTACAGTATGCGCAGAGGGCAGAAAGAATCGCGGTTATATCGACTTGGACGCAAAGCCGTCGAAAACCCAGCCTGGGCTGAGTGTCAGGTATGGGTGCTTCTTGAGTTCGGCGGCAGGAGGACGTTCCTCTGGATTTCTGCCGAGCAATGAACAACCATATTGGGCGGGGAAAAGAAAAGAAAAGAATTTACATCGCGAAACATTTTTGTCTGAAGTCATCGCCAGCGGCGACAAACCAGACCTTCCGGACGGGAGGGGGCAGCTTGGATTGGAAAAGCTGTTCAGACAGCCGTCAACGAACGAACAATCCGAAGATTGAAGGGTCGAGCTCACCTTGAACATGACCGCGACCATCTCTTCCCCGAGCCATGGTCGCGTCCCCGACCACATCTCAAGCACGACACAACCGATGCTCCAGATATCAGTCTTGAAGTTGTATCCTTTCTTCGACCAGTTGATAACTTCCGGAGCCATCCAGGACACGGTTCTTGCATCGGCGTGTACGCGACATCGTGGTCGTCTGTCCGCTTCGAGAGACCGAAGCCGGAGATCTTGCACACGCCGGTCATCTCGACGAGGATGTTGTCAGACTTGAGATCCCGATGGAGAATGCCCTGGGAATGCAGATACTCCAATCCAGCCAGGATCTGAGAGGTGAACGACTTGTGACCTCTTCGTCAAACTTTCCATGTTTGAGAAGACAAGAATTAATCGATCCGCCAGGAACGTATTCCAAGAAGCTTGTTTCGAGTTGAGCGCCCTGTCGAGTGTGAGAGATATGGAGCGCTCACATGCTTAGATTCGCCGGCGTCTCTTCAAACCCAAGATATTGCACGATATTAGGATGGTCCAGCACCTTGAGCGTCTCACTTTCGAGCATGAGCGCTTGCACCACCGTGACCTGGCGCGAGTCGTTCTGGTCGCTGGACGTGCGCGGTATTTCTACCTGCTTCACCGCCATCATTCACCGGTCGTCGCATTGAGGGCAAGATACACGCGGCCGTACGTCCCGCGCCCGATCAGCTCACCGCGTACCCACTTGAACGTGGCTCGAACGCAGACAGTTAGCATGCACACAATAAGAAGAACAGCAAACGCACTAGGGCCTTCGCTCGTCGACGGCGACTCCGGCAGATTCAACGTGTCGACCTCCTCGACCTTGCTGCCCCAGAGCTTCGTGCTCCGCTTCCGCTGAATAGCGGTGACCGCATCGCCCCCTCTCGAGGCCCGGTCGATATATTCTTCTGCTCCTGCGCAATGAGCCGAATCGACTTCTCCGCCTTCACCTTCGCCTTCTCTTGCACCGGTACAGGCGGAACAGGAACCAGGGTGTGGTCGGACGTCGTCCCGTCGGGATGGTCCCGCCGGAGCTCGCCTTAGGCTCGATCACAGGCTTGTCCAGATCGAGTTCAGGGAAGAAATCCTCGAGCCGCTCGTACATGTCCTCCGGCCGCGGCCGCGGCGCCCACGTGTCCTCCTCGCGCGAGATGAACGTGCTCGTGCGCTGGCCTTTGCCGCGCGACTTGCTCGGCGGCGGGGCGGGGGGAAGCTCGCGCGGAGGCACCGACGGTGCCAAGAAAGTGGGGTGCGGTTGCGTCGTGGAAGTACCAGCCCATTCGTCTGCACCGTGACGCACGGGCGCAAGATCCACATCCCTGTGTCACTGTCCTCGCTCTCCGAATCGTATGATGTGGTGCTGGACCCGGACATATTGCTCTCTATACCACTCGCAGTGCCCGCTGTCAAGATCTGTGATATCAGTTCACCCGCAATGTAGAAGACTGGTATATTAATCACCTGTAATAGCGCGGACGGCGCGTGCTACAACAGTAATAAGTAAATTCAATAAGCAATGTGAAGAGATATACTCACCCTGCAATGTGGGATAGAAGACTGAGGGTGCGGTGCAAGTATGCACAGTATATATACATGAAATCTGGTTGCTGGCAGATGCTAACTGCCACAGGGAGGCAGTACCTGGCAGTACGGAGGCCCATTCTTGAAAGTACTTATCAACTTTGCGTCCCGGCGGATCAGAAACTGACATCACCAAATTTGTCGGAAACGATTAAGGACCCCGTGACTTCGGCAAGCTCCGTCAAGCCTTGGGCGTGTCGCGCCAGTCCGTTAGAAGGCGTTCTAAGCCTGCCGTTCCCTGGCCCAAGCCTCTGCCTGCCTGGCCTCAAACATTATGTGATCGCCGTCGATTCTGCAGCGGCTGCCGCCGCCGCTGCGATGCCTGCGCAAACGTAGGAAAATCCTGAAGTATCTCGATTCTCTAGGGAATACATCCAATTCCGTGAGTATATTATTCCCCAATCCATTTGGCTCAGAAATGCCAATCGGGACGAGATACGAAAAAAGAAAGAAAAGTGTTGTTTGTTTACTAACACGTGACCGCGTTTCGGACTTTAAAAACGGGGGCGCGTCGAGCGCGCATCTTGTCCGCGACCGCGATGTCATCGTCTGAGTCGGGCGCTTCCGCTCCTTATTCCTCCAGTTCTTCGCTGCTTCCTCTCACTCCTCTTCCCCTCCGCCTACCGCCGCCAAGCGCAAGTTCGACGAAGTCGTCGCCGCATGGGGCGCGCTTCCAGACGTCCAGGGCAAGAAGAAACGCAGCAAGCGGGATGCAATGTGAGCCCCGACACTCTTGCTTACATCTTGTCTCATCTCAAGTAGTGAGACTAAGTCTCCTGCAGAGAAATTGATCTCTTTGGCAAATACTTCGTACGCGCGGTACTTCCGTTCCTCGACATCGGCCTGGTCCTTCACTATGGCTCTCAATCCCTTTGGGCTCCTGCGCCATCTGTGGACGCGGCAAACACCGTGATTCTCAGTACCGCGTACGTCATTCACAACACATGTTTCCATAACTCATCGCCCGTCTTAGGGAACTCGGAGACGAACCCCGAGAGTCCATGGGTCGTCGCGACTCTCGAATACTTCCAAAAGTATGTGTTTTCTTATCTTTATCTCGTCCGCTTATGTCGATCTCTCCATGTATCACAGGGGAGTCTTTGGCTCCGGCCATTCAGATGACCAAGATCCCGACGACGACGACGACACCGATATCACCGCCGCCATCCTCAGGAAGCACACCGCTACCGCAAGCTCTAAGAACTCCACTCAATCCCAGTGAGTAATTTGCAGTATCTCCACACTCTTTGACGAAGTATCAGCTATAAAATCACCGCTCACACTCTTTTAATGTTCGTCCTGGTTTGTTCCACTGCTCTGTACTTATTGTTCCGTTCGACCAGGTACATACTCATTGCCTCGGGCTCATTAGGTACGCATCTCTATCATGCCGTCGTCTGTAACTCATGTGCGCAAGCTTTTCCAGATCTCATGACCCTATAAGTAGGCTTTCTGATGTCCGGTGCATCACTCATTTCTGTCGGCGCAGCAAGAACTCGTATGTAATGTACGATCTCTCCCTCAATCATCGACCTCTTATTGACCGCCAGTCATAGACTCGCATTGACACGCACCCGTAATGGTACGTGCCATGTCTTTTTCCGTGGGCCCCTACTAATTGTTGCTTGCAAATTCGCACTGGCTCCACGCAAACCGTATTGGTATGTGCCAGCCCCGCGCCTTCGGATGTTTGACTCATGCAATGTTTGTTTTTCCGCAGCATGCTAGAAAATAACGGTACGTGTTCGTCTCATCTACATCGATGGCCACTGACGCGCTGTCTATTTACAGCATCCACTTGTATCCGCAAATGTGAGTCTTTATTCCACCCATGGAATATGTTCCCTGACTGACTTATAACTCGCGCAGTGCATCGAATGTATTCAGGTATGTTTCTTACCGCCGTCAGTCGAACTCGAATTGACGAGCATTCGTAGACTTCGTCGATTCCCCGTTTATTGCTGCTTGTCTTGTACTTTGCTTGTACTTTACTTAGCTTTGAAATGAAATGAAATTCTGAACTACTGTGGGATTGATAAGAGTAACGAGAAGGGATTGGAAGGCGGGGAAAGCCCTTAAAAGTGTTGGAAAGAGCTTAAAAGGGACCCCAAGCCTCGGGCACCCTTCCAAGGACATCCGAATCTCAAACGTGACGTTTATGTCCTGGCGAGGGCGGTACACGCCTTGAGCGGTCTTTTAAGACCTTGCGGCCTTTTAATCTCCTCAGAGGCCCCTTGGAAGGTTGGACCGCTTTTGGTGATGGATGAGGTGGGTCGGCGCTTAGGCACGCGATGTCATCAGAAATTGACCCGCGGGTGATCCAAAGAGCTATGACATCGCAGCAAGTACTGTAAGGGCCTGATCGGGTGGACTGGCTATCTTGCCAATTGGCTTCTGGATGCCGCGTCACATCAGTCACCACTGACGGAACAACCGGGAATGATTGCAGATCATCGGCCACAGTTCCGAATATTTTTGCTCATTGTCCTCGACAGCGATCAAGTCCATTACCCCTCAGAAAAACATCTAATGACAGGCGGACTTTTGATAATGTAAGATCTTGTCGCAAAAAGCCAGATTATATTTAAACCAGTTGTAACCAATTTCGAGCATTGTAATAAGCTTGCAGCCAACTTACAGCCAAATTTTAACGACCTTGCAGCCACATTTTAACCGTCCTACAACCACATTTCAACCTGATTGCAACTTGATTGCAACCAAATTGCAACCAGATGACGGTGCAGGATACATCTCTTATGCGTCCCGATGTGTTCAATAGACACGGGGGTTGCCGAGGACGGGAGGCACTCAATGTATGTGACCGGCGGGGTGCTTGTGGAACTGGTGACGTCGCCGCAGTGGAGTGGCTGTTGATCTGCTCCACAAATGACCCTATATATTGAGTAAATGCCGGAGATCCTTTATGGCACGCGTGGTGCAGCGGTTATGAAGTAGTCTTTTATAGTATTAGTAGTATTAGGGCCTGATCGGGTGGACTGGCTATCTTGCCAATTGGCTTCTGGGATGCCGCGTCACATCAGTCACCACTGACGAACAACCGGGAATGATTGCAGATCATCGGCCACAGTTCCGAATATTTTTGCTCATTGTCCTCGACAGCGATCAAGTCCCATTACCCCTCAGAAAACATCTAATGACGGGCGGACCTTTTGATAATGTAAGATCTGTGGTATAGAATCCATAACAACAATGAAAATTTCTTTGTAAAATCATCTTATTGGCATTTTTACGGGGGCGGGAATGGAGGCGGGCATTCAGCGGGGGTGCGGGGGGATGGCGGGCGCAAATTACAACGGTTACGAACACCTCAGGAATGATGGGCTAGGCCCAGTGACAAGGGCCGAATCACGCTGGCCCATGGATACCAATTTGATTGCCAAACGGGAAGGATTTGGCAGGGATTGGGATCGATCCCAGTCCACCCGATCAGGCCCTAAGTATCTCTTTTGAAGTGTTACTAGTACAGCCGGTCGTGGGTATTACTTATAGTACCGATATTAGAAATTGCTACAGATGATTTACCGGACGTATGGCTATACTGGTGGCATGAACAACAGACAGATGTGTGCTAAATCGAGTCGAAATGTGCGGGTTGGAGAAACAGCTTGAAGCCAAGGGGCATTCGCGGCGGTCAGGGTAGGTCAGTATGCGCAGAGTGCAGAAAGAATCGCGGTTATTTGGAGTTGGACGCAAAGCCGTCGAAGACCCAGCCTGGGCTGAGTGTCAGGTATGGGTGCTTCCTGAGCTCGGCGGCAGGAGGACGTTCCTCTGGATTTCTGCCGAGCAATGAGCAACCATATTAGGTGGGAAAAAAAACTTACATCGCGAAACATTTTTGTCTGAAGTCATCCGCCAGCGGCGACAAAACCAGACCTTCCGGGACAGGAGGGGGCAGCTTGGATTGGAAAAGCTGTTCGACCAGCCGTCAACGAACGAACATAAAATCCGAGCATGTAACTCGCCTTGAACATGACCGCGACCATCTCTTCCCCGAGCCATGGTCGCGTCCCCGCCCACATCTCCAGCACGACACAACCGATACTCCAGATATCAATCTTGAAGTTGTACCCTTTCTTCGACGAGTTGATAACTTCCGGAGCCATCCAGAACACGGTTCCTTGCATCGCCGTGTGCGCGTCGTTGTGGTCGTCCGTCCGCTTCGAGATACCAAAGTCGGAGATCTTGCACACGCCCGTCATTTCGACGAGGATGTTGTCAGACTTGAGGTCCCGATGGAGGATGCCCTGTGAATGCAGATACTCCAACCCAGCCAGGATCTGCGAGGTGAACGACTTGGTAACTTCTTCGTCAAACTTTCCATGTTTGAGAAGACAGGAACCAATCGATCCACCAGGAACGTATTCCAAAAAGCTTATTTCGAGTTGAGCGCCCTGTAAAGTCTGAGAAATATAGAGCACTCACATGCTCAGATTCGCCGGCGTCTCCTCATACCCAAGGTATGTCACGATATTAGGGTGGTCCAACACCTTGAGCGTCTCGCTTTCGAGCTTGAGCGCCTGCACCACCGTGACCTGGCGCGAGTCGTTCTTGTCGCTGGCCGTGCGCGGTATCTCTACCTGCTTCACCGCCATCATCTCGCCCGTCGTCGCATTGAGGGCGAGATACACGCGGCCGTACGTCCCGCGCCCGATCAGCTCGCCGCGCACCCATTTGAACGTGGCTTGAACGCAAACATTTAGCACGCATGAAGGTGACAATAGAATAAACGCACTAGGGCCTTCGCTCGTCGACGGCGACTCTGGCAGATTCGACGTGTCGACCTCCTCAACCTTACTGCCCCATAGCTTCGTGCTCCGCTTCCGCTGAATAGCAGTGAACGCATCCCCCCCTCTCGACGCGCGGTCGATATACTTCTTCCGCTCCTGCGCAACGAGCCGGATCGACTTCTTCGCCTTCACCTTCACCTTCTCCGGCACCGGCACCGGCAGCACAGGAACAAGCGCAGCGTGGTCCGGCGTCGTCCCCGTCGGGCTCGTCCCGCCCGAGCTCGCCTCGATCACAGGCTTGTCCAGATCGTGCTCCGGGAAGAAATCCTCCAGCCGCTCGTACATGTCCTCCGGGTTCGGCCGCGGCGCCCACGTGTCCTCCTCGCGCGAGATGAACGTGCTCGTGCGCTGGCCTTTGCCTCGGTTGCTCGGCGGCGGCGGCGCGGGGGACGGCTCGCGCGGAGGCACCGACGGTGCGAGGAAAGTGGGGTGCGGCTGCGTCGTAGAAGTACCGAGCCCATTCGTCTGCACCGTGACGCGCGGGCGCAGGATCGACGTCGGGCGGTCCGCGGTCGGCGCCTGGATCCACGTCCCTGTCCCACCGTCCTCGCTCTCCGAATCCGATACGGTGCTGGATCGGGACCGGGACATATTGGTCCCCATACCGCTCGCAGTGCCCGCACCTTTGCCCGACGTCGGCATGAACGTCTCTTGTATGACCGTCCCCGAGCCAGACGAGTCGGAAGAGGTGAGCTGGGTGAATTGTTCAGCGGCCCAGCGGCCAACGTCCTCCGTGAGCGTGGCATCGCTCCGCGTGATCTCCGGCGGCGCAGGCGTATCAGACGAGGACGACCCCGGCCGCCGCGAGACATAGCGTGGGCTTCGCGGACTGGAGGGACTGTGCAACGGGTCTGAATGCCGGACGTCCGATGATCGTTGAGACAGCCGGTACGAGGTAGGGAAAGGGTGCGGCGGCGGCGACGGGGCGCGCGGCACGCGTGCATAGTCGCTATCCAACGAGGAGCCAAAGCCCGAGGCTTGCGCTGATCGCTGGTATCGCGAATTTGGAGACATTAGAGTGTCGCCGCCAAATGCGGACTGCGGTCGTGGGTACGGGTCATTGTTCGGGGACATGAGCGACGCCGAGGAATGCCCGCTCGGCAGCCGCGTTGCATACGGAATCTGAGTGACTGGGCTGAACTCGGGTGCGGGACTACTATGAGACGACCCCTGTATCGGAAGGGGGCGGACCGCGCGCCCGGGCGTTCCTATCATCGACGATGGCATCCCCGCAGTGAGAAGGGTGTCGCGGATGCCAGCGCGGCTGCCAGGAAGCGGGGGCGCGCGCCCGCGCCCGCTACCTGACTGCAAAGTCTGAGGATGGCCCAAAGCGGTTCCACGGAGATTGTCCATACTCTTCGCACCCTTGGTGAGCCGCCTCCACTGGGAAGATGAGCTGGGCATGGGCTTCTGCTCGGGGCGGTCGGGACCTTTATAGGTGACGGCCCAATTCGAAGGCACGGGTTGTCCGGCGGTGCGAGACGGTGGTGGGACACGGGAATCGGGGGACATGACGGGGACCGACGGCGGGGGTTGGCGCGGGGGGCAGGTATCGCGAGGGGACGGCCGGTATAGGGAGATGTTGGCTTGAAGCGCGAGGCAGGCGAGAACTGCTGTCGAACGGCAGGGCGAGACGGCGAATGATGGGAGTCCAAGGGGGTCGGTGGATGTTGTTCCGCATCATCAGAGCGCGAGCCATTGACCATGATCCAGTCGGCGGAGCTGTCTTCGGCATCGCTTTGCTGCGACGGACGTGGGCGGCGAGGAGCGTTCCTGGGACCCTGCTGTGAATGGTTTCGCCATTGCTCGCTGGGGGGTTTTTCATCAGACACACGGATCTGGGTGCCTGGTGGGGTGACATTGTTGTCTTCGAACGCAGCACGGTTGGGGGAGAGTGGGGGTGGCGGGGGCGGGGGCGGGACGATGTTTCCATTGCGATCATAGAGCGGGCGTGGGGGAGGCAGCGGGGAGCCGGGGCGCGAGGGAAGCGGGGAAGCAGGACGGCCTGATGGGCGATCACTGGGCACGGTGAGGCCGTTTGCGCCATAGACCCGGTCCCGCTCGTAGTCTGCCTCGTAGCCCGCTGAGGCATCGTGGAGGTTGTCGCTGGTGGAGGAGACGCTGTCGTTGCGCGAGCGCGGGCGCTTGGGCTGGAGCGGCGGATAGGGATTGAAGGGGATGAAGGGGGGCAGGATGGTGGAGCCGCTGATGGGCGACAGGGACGCGGTCGGCGCAGCGGTGGGGCTCGTGCACGCGGGCGTTGGAGTGCGACACAAGCAGCTTGAGAGTGCCCCTGTCGTCGCCGAGGTCACGACAGAGCTCGAAGAGCTTTTCGTCGGATAGGGCGTCGCCGATGGCATAGCTGCCAATCTCCGTGCGATATATGGCGTACGGCCGCTGGTCCTCCTCGTCGAAGATGTTGAGCTGAGCGGGGTGAGCAGCGACAGAAGACAGCAGACACAAAGACGCACCTTGGTAAAGACGCACTCCCGGATAAAGGCAGGACTGGTGGCATTGCTGATGTCGACGTTGACGTAGCGCTCAGAGTCTGCGGTGACGAGGATGAGGACGCGGTCGGAGACGGCGTGGGCGGCGTAGAGGTCGGGGGTGGAGACGGTGGGGGAGGTTGCGGGGCGGCGGTGGGCAGGGCGAGCGCCGGCGGGGGCCTTGTGGGGGTGCTGCTGGACGGGGCCGGGCTCGGGGCTTTCCGGGCGGCGGTCTACGGAGAGAGCCGGGGTGGACGGCGGCGGGGTGGAGTCGTCGCCGGCGCTGGAGGGCGAGGAGAGGTGCGACGACGGGTTGCGTGGGATCCGCGGCGGGCGGGCAGCGGGCAAAGCCGGAGGGCGGTAGGAATAATACGGGCTGTCTTCCGAGGCGGCGTCGTCGTCCGGGTTCGGGTTCGACACCACCAGCCGCTGCTGCCCCTGCGTCGCCTATTGGCTTCCGACATCACTCACAAAACAACAAATGCAAATTCCATAAACATACAGATACTATACTACAACTCGAGGAAACTCCCCTCTCTCCTCCAACATACTCTCCCCCCAGCTCATCAGCTTCAGCAGCTGCACAAGCTTCACCTCCTTCCCTGGCTCAGCTCTCCAGAATCGCCGCATTCACCTCCCCCGCAGTCTTCATCCGCTGCGCCGGCGACAGCAGCTCAGCAATCCGCTCGGCACAGATGGCGACGACTCAAACGCAAGCAGCGCCATCGTGCGCTCCAGCTCAGACAAAAACTCAGGGCTCTCCTCCCCGCGCGGCGCAAGCTCCTCCTGCGCAAACTCCAGCGCTTCCGCGATCCGCCCTTCCCTGATGAACTCGATCAGCTTCTGCTGTTGCAGATGGAAGTAGAGCGCCGGATTCGTGTCCAAGATCTGCAATCACATCAGCACACGTCCCCCACAACAGCGAGACAGCAGAGCGTCGATTCATATTGAAGACTGAAGTTTTGGTGTTTACAAATCTCATCACCGACCCGCAGGTCTGAGAGTGGTGCATGAAACGTTTTAATCCTGCGACGCTCCGCCTCTCAGAATAATACACACCTCTGGGTTCAGATCGTTGACGCGCGTGATGGCGTCCTCGACCTCTCCGCGCTGCAGCGCATCACGGATGTTCATCCGGCTCTCGATGCTGTCAAAGTCCACCGGCGGCGTCAGGTTCGCTTCGACGCAGAACTCTTCAGCAGCAGACTTGTAGCCCTCGATGACGAGGTAGTCCATGACGAGTCTGTTCAGGTCACTGCAGTGCGTTAGTCCCGAGAAGCATGACGAAGAGAATAAGAGGTTCAGATAGAGATTTGTTTGCATCACAGAGTTCAGAGAGATTCCCAATTGTGTGTCATCCCATGAGTAGATGGAACGAAGAGACTCACTGTTTGGTGACCTGCACCTCATGCAGGCGCCGGTCCCATTCCTCTGGATATATTTTCTGCGGCTTCGAGGAACTGGCCTGGAGAGATGAACGACGAAGACAAACGGAAAAAAACAACACACCATGTCCAAAGTGAAAACGGCGCTATTTATGCAAACAAACAACGCCGCTCACGTGTCAACCAAACAACGCTAGCCGGCAATCTCGGAGAGGCTTGGTACAAAGTTCTACTACAAACTCAGGAATTGTGTTCAGACCCGCTTTCAGCGGCTTTCTCTTTCATTTCATCTCGGATTCCTTGGATGTAAGGGTAAAACTTGCTCTCCACAGTCTACTCATTGTACCCAGACACTCATACTTAGACAAAATGACAATGTTACAGTGCTATGCGCTCAACATTCACCATACCTTCATGAATTGACACTTATAAAAAATTTGAGTAGAGGGAAATATTCTTATGCTTCTGATCTACAAAAGGTCTCATATGTGCCAGACGATTGGCGTGATATCTGCGAAGGGATTGCCCTTTTTTCTGACATGTGAGAGAAGGCGGCTTGTTGAAGAAAAGCGTGGTTCAAGTCTTTTTTACAATGCCTCCCGAGCGAATCATGTCGAAGAAATCCTCCTTCTCAACTGCGGCTGAAGATGGTATTTAAGAATTAGAAAAATGGATGAAGAAAGTCCGAATCACCGTCTTTCGCCCTGCCCAGGACATTATCCTTCTTCCCTTCTTCGTTTTGGCCTCACTGGCAGTAGGTGCAGGCAGCGTAGGTTTTCCGCTGCCCCGCGCTGCCTTCGCCTCTTCCGCAGTCGCAGAGGCCGATGCCTGCGACTGCTGTATCACGTTGAAGAGTTTTACCACTAGCGGCCGACGTGAATGCGACGTGCCTAGCTCGAGCTGAGCCAACATACCTCCGCGCTGAGCGACTTTCCGCAGTGCCGTTCGCTCTCTCCCCCCCACCCACCTATCACGTCCACGATCCGGCCCCTGTCCTCTTTCTCCTTCCGCTCAACTTGTAGCACTTTTTTTGCTCTGAGATCCAGCTTTTCGTCGTTTCGCTTCCGGCTGATCGACGGCTTGAGCGACAGCGGGAGCGTCGACGGGGCGTCCGTGCTCAGCAGGGACTGCAGCGTTGCCCCGAACGCCGACGTCCCGGAAGCGCGGATTTTTCGCTTTTTGGTCTGCTTTGACTTTTGCGGTTGCAGACCCGCGATGTCCTCAGAGTCGCTGCCGGAGAAAGAACCAGACGCGTCGTCGCTTGCTTCATCTCTGAGGCGCTCGAGTTGCGGCCGTCGTCGCGCGCGGAGTCGTCGTCGGATAGTTTTTGTCGTTTGAACGGAGGCATGTTTGGGATCAAAACACGGTATCGACATCATACAGTGTCCCTAAGTTAGCGTCTTACCTGGTGCTGGCACTATGGCGTCCTCGAACATGCACCTGTCCCCGGAGCCAGATCTCCACCCGCTCTACCCCACCACCGCCTACATCGCCGACCTTCTCTCCCCAAACTCGGGCCTCACCCCGCCCAGCGCGCCCAGCTCGTCGCCCACTCCCTCGCCCGCTCGTGTGTCTTTGCGGAACTCGGCGTCATGCAGTATCTGCTTGCCGACCAGCACGCACAGGCGTACGTCGATCTCGCCGTGCGCGACGAGGACGGCGTGGGGCTCGTCAGCCTCGCCATACACGGTTTCGGCGCTGACTCGGACCGCGACGTCGAGCGCGAGGAGTGCGTGCGGCTGCTCATCGCCCAAGGCGCCGATGTCAGCGCCGACAAAGGTGCGTGTATTTTCGCCAGCATTCACTTCCGAGCTCCAATGTCGTTGTTGTGCTAGCCGGCTGGACGCCGCTGCACCACGCCGCACTGCTCAGTCCGCCCACGCTGATATCGCATTTAATGACCCACGGCTGCTCGCCGTTCGCTGTGACGCGTCGGAACCTCACCCCACTCGATATCGTCACCGCCCATTCCGTGATGCCAGGCCGAGATGATGTGGCGCTGCTTCTCGAGGAAGCCATGCGCGGCGAGGGCTGGACCGGCGGCAAGATGGAGCAGAGGCGCAGATTGCTTGATGAGCAGCGGCGGCGCAGGGAGAAGCGCCGGCGGATCCGGGACTCGATCGGCCAGACGTTGGCCGTCAATCCGAAATGGTGGGACGACCCCGGTTACTCGTCTTCGGATTCCGACTCGGGCGACGAGGACGCGGGCGAGGACATCTACGTCCGTAGCTGTCCCTTCGTCTTTGATTGTTACTTACTTACGAGCACCCATTAGACCCCGCCGCCAGACTATTCGTCCATGCTCGTCTTCTCACCGCCCTCTCTTCCACAGATTTTCGAGTCTCTCATTACTAACTATCAACCCTCATTCCGGGACTCGCAGCCAGCCAATACCCTGTACATGCTGGCCCGCTTCGCCTGTTTGACTTGCGACCACACATGGTTAGAAGATCTCATAATTGGTGCTACAGATGCTATAGAGGAAACTTTCTTTGTGAGTTTCAAGCAGCTGCGCTCTAGGTCCCTTGACAGATCCGTTCAGGAACGCGCAGACGATGTTACTTGCTTAGTATTTTGGCTGCGAAATACAACCATTTGGCTACATCTATTACGGTATGTCAGTCTCGCAGTACCTATCGGCGTTGTCAACGAAACCATGACTGCAGCTGTGACAACTCGGTGAGAGGATTTTTGTTTTCTTTCGGGCCGGCTCTTATAGTCCTCAGATAAACGAGGCCTGCGAAATGCTGGGTTCTTTCGAACTCATCGAAGAAGTGATCAACTCCGTCTTTGGTGAGTGAGATCTTTTGTATTACTCGATTATTTTTAACACTCCCGCAGTGTTCATCATCCGTTACGCCGAGCGACGAATAGACCAGCTTTTGGACGCAGCCCTCCTTGACTACGTGCCACTCGTGGCCGAATTCGATTCCGTCCAGTTCGAGTCCGAATGGGCCTTTCTGCGTCCTTTCACGGGGAAGAAAAAGGCACCGCCCGCTCCTATACGACCACCTATCCCATCGACACCCCCGAGTCCCAATCGCCCGGCTTCTCCGACGGGAAGCATCACAGCTTCCAGCTCGCGAAGTTTCTCTTCTCTGAAGCAGAGCTTTTCGCGTGCGCGAGCTGGATCTGTTGCAACTCCGATCCAGTCCCTCTTTTCAGACGCCCCTCCGCCACCTTCCCCAGCGGACGTCATTTCCTTCCTTACGGCCCTACACACGCTCCTTACGCTGTCCGATGTGAATCCCGTCATGACGACTCAGCTCTGGTCGCAAGTGCTGTATTGGACCTCGTGTAAGATTCGATGCTACTCTTGTTTGCGCGATTAACGTTTTGCAGGCGAGATTTTCAACCGCATTCTGACGCGGAAGAAATACCTTTGCCGGTACTTCATTTCCGAGTCTTTGTGATGCAGTATCCTTATACCGTCCCGCAGGTCCAGGGCAGTGCAAATATCCATGAATCTGACGGCACTCGAGGAATGGGTTGTTCAGATGGGGCTTCCCCGCGGGGTGCAATCACATTTGAACCCTGTTCGGGATCTTGTCAGTTGGCTTCAGGTACGTGTGCTATGCCGTGTTATGTATGACCTCTAGATTTATTGCAGTGTCTGTCTTCGATCACTGAGTTTGACAAACTCGTCGCCACCATACAAACGATGTCCCACATCAATCCGCTCCAGGTGAGTTCGCTGCTGTTCGAGGAGGCGAGACCGAACGCCCACATAGATGCGTCGTGCTGTACGCGAGTACAAATACGAAGTTCACGAGGGCCGGATGACAGAGGAGTGCGTCCAATATCTCACACAGCTGCAGAAGGACTGGGAAAGACATCGCGTAAAGCTGGGTGTCGAAGCACTGCGGAAAGAGGTACTTTCGGAATCAGTGATGCGAGCTCCCTTGCATATTGAACATGACTCTAGATTGGCCAACGGGACACCGACCACGACAGTGTCTCGTCGTTTGCGACGGAGTCTCGGAGCATTTCCGGGACACCAGGGCAGACGCCCTCCATAACCTCCTCGGAAGGCTCTGCCGGCCAGCATGCAATTGATCTGCTTTTCGAGCGGACGCAGGAGAAATCCTCTTGGGAGCCTATTAGGCCTCCACAGGTGTTGGGGGAGCTGTTGGATTCGCGGTACATGCTTCCGCTGGTATTTCCTTCTGATCCACGGATGCTGTCTGCGCTGCCTGGCAAGCTTGTGCTACCGGACGATAAGCCACCTCCAACGCCGCTTTCGCGCAGTTCCAGTCGAGCGAGCGACGGAAGTCGGGGAGCCATGTCGTGGCGATCGCGAGACCGGACGCTGCGGGAGGTCGGCGTTGGGACCTTGCAGTGGGTGGATGGGGTGCGCTCTGCGGCACGTTGGGATAGGCTGGCGAATCCAGATCCAGAATTTGAGGAAGAGAATCGGGAGGAGGCGAATGGGGCGGAGCTGACTGTGGACACCCATATCACACCGCTTACGCGGAAACCGTCTGGGAGGAGCAAGGGCAGACCAAGCCTGGGCGGGGAGGCGGAGGAGATCACACCGGTATAGAATCATAGCATATTTTTTCCAGTCATGGTGTCGTCGTGTTTTTTTTTTGCAATTCCATCCAGGACCATTCTTCGTTGCTAATGAAGATTTGATCAAGACGTTCAATTTGGCAACGACGAGTGATCGGAATGTGATCACCGCTTCGCACTGCTTTAGCTGCCTGCTGCGGGACATCGCGTCCCGCGGACGACTGTTACAATTTTCTTTCTCCGCGACCACCATGTCCTCTCACGAGCACCAAACATATGCCTACTCAGCAGCTCCAAATGCCGATTACGACGCGACACACCACATTCCAGAGGACGAAGGCTTTAATCCTGAGGCAGTGACCGAAAAGTCTACAGAGTATCGGCCGCCTTCAGAGTACCGTCCTAATGCAGAGGCGTCCGATGCCTCCCTCATACACAACGCAGCAGAAGTAGATGGCGGGTACCATGGTACGTATTCGAAACATGCGGAAGCACCACATGCGACTCACATCCCGGTAGACCGTGACGCTGCAGACGTACCTCGCAATTACCAAGACTTGGGTACGTTTCTGCGCCCAGGCATGCAATCAGCTAAATCACAATGGTGTCCAGAATATTCGGATCCGTATGATGCGGAACGCGCAAAGCCCGTCGCAGAGAAACCGTCGCCACTGGTGCAGTTTCTGGGCGTGGGCGAGAAGGGCTCACTGCAGCAGCGGATAGAAATGAAGAAGCGGGGAATTGGCAGGCAGCGTTATCCGTATCTCGGTTTGTGCAACCTACACGGTAGCGCCCGTCTCCTAACATTGAATATTTGGACAGTTTGGCTTCTGACCTTAGTGATGACTGCCGGTGAGTGCTGTTTCAAGGCTTTGCATTGTCTAACTCAGGGCCTCTAGTGTTGATTTATGAACTGGTGGCCAACGACAAGGCGCAGGGTACACCCGTGTCTTTCCACCCAGTTGTAAACCCGATGCTTGGTCCGTCTAGTACCACATTAATCAACGTTGGCGCCCGCTTCCCTCCCTGCATGAAGTATGTCGAGTCGGTGCCCCCACAACTCAGATAGGATGTGGGTTCATAAAGCCACTGACTTTCATATTTCCGCTTCTGACACGACCATTCCAGGTCTCAATAACACCGCAAACCCGGCCACCGAGATCTGTACAATCGAGGAAATTTGTGGGTTTGGCGGGTTCCCTATTGACCACCCCAATCAGTGGTTCCGGTTTGCATTCCTGCCCTTGCTACTTCTAAAATTTATCGGCACCCTACTTAGATTTATCACGCCCATTTTTCTGCATGCAGGATTTATTCATATCATCCTAAACAGCGAGTAAACACTTATCCCATCAAGTATCGGTTAACCCTCCCGTAGTGTTGGCGCAGTTGACCGTCTCGGCTCAGGCATGTGTTTAATACTTGGTCACTCGCCGAATATCTCAATTTCGTCCCAAGGTGGAGCGTGAAATGGGTTCTGCTGGATTCTTCCTAACTTACTTCTCCGCTGGAATCTTCGGGTATGTGAACTGATGGTTGTTTTCTCACGTACCCATTCTGCTCTGCAGCAATGTTCTGGGTGCGAATTTCGCGCTTGTGGGCCGACCCTCTGTTGGTGCTAGTGGCGCCATCTTTGGTACCGTCGCGGTGCGCAGATTTTGAAACCAGGTGTGAAGCCGTAGTCTCATTCAGTGGACATAGGTGACTTGGGTCGACTTGTTTGCCCACTGGCGCTATCACTACCGCCCTGTTCGAAAGGTATTGCTTGTTGTTTTACATGCAACCCATCTCACTGTTATGCAGCTCATTTTCATGACGATAGAGTTGATCATCGGAGTGGCCGTCGGTTATATTCCATATGTCGACAATTTTGCGCACCTTGGAGGCTTTTTCATGGCGTTATTCGTCGGAACGATATTCTATCCAGTCATCAGCGTCTCAAAGAGGCACCGAATCATCATGACCGCTGCGCGTATCAGTAAGTTCGCTATATTTCTCCTGTATCGCACGGTACTGATGTGGCACACACGCCCAGTCGCCATACCGATAGCCGTTGTGTTGTTTGTCGTTCTTATACGCAACTTCTATACGTCGGACCCCTACGCAGGTGAATAATGTCGTCCGTCCTTCTTTGTCGATAAGTGATTGTTTCTCGTAGCGTGCGAAGGGTGCAGATATCTGTCGTGTTTCCCGACGAGTTCGAACGACTATTGCAAAGGAACCGGTGGGTATTTTCTTGTACTCAGGAGCTCTCTCATTGTAACTCAAACAATGTTAGGTTTGACCACCACGACTTCCGTTTAATGACAGCCATATTCAATTAATATCATGGACAATTATGTAGCATACAATCATGGACACTGTTCATTTTACCAGTTTAACATAAGTACGGATGTCGTGGCGACAACGTATGAGTAGCATCAATGGCAGGACCATTTTGTGCCCGATACGCCGCTCAGCCAGAGAAAAAGATGTTTTTCCGTTTGCGTTTGAGCCAAATTCGGTCGCTGAAGCCTCGGCGCGATAGCTGACAGCCCTGGACCATCTCTGATAGTCCAGGAGGGAGTCTTGACGGGTCGTTCTGGTTCAGCTACGCTCTTCTAGCACGCGCGGGCCGTAATCGTGTCTCCTCCCAAGGATCCTCCGCAACGTCAAACACAACACCAGGTCGATTTAGCCTTGGTTTACCACGCGCCGTGGCCTCCGCCACTTGTCGATTTCGCCAATCCTCAATTCGAGCGTCACGTCGACTCGTTGGCGCTTGCGTCGTCGGTGTTATTTGACTACTTTGCACGGCTGTCGGAGATGCCGAGTCCGCGAGGATATTTGCTGCAGCACTGTGGAGTCTGGATGGACTGCATCTTTTGATACTCGCGGCTTCCACTTGTTCAGCAGATAGCGGAATGGTCCGAACACGCGAGAATCAGAGTCGAGAAGCCGGTGTTCTGAGGCACGATCTGAGTGCAATGGCAACCGGGGTTACTTCAGACGCAGCTATCGTCTGCTTTCGTGCCAAATTGCGTTGCGCCGACTGTGGTTTGCGCAAAGGAACTTGTTTTTGCTGCGCCGAGTCTGTCTTCGAGCGAAAGATCCAGAAACTTCTGCTTCTCGGAACGTTTGGAGGAATTCGCTGGCGGTGGGTTGTTCATTGAGAGTTGCATCCGTCCCTCGGCGGCAGTTTCGTGCGAGTCCTTGGCGCTATAAACGTGCACGTCGACCGCTGCGTGGCAGAGAAGAAGATTTGCAAGCAGGATCGAAGGTGCGTATTCAGAGACAAAGCTGTCATGTTTTGTAGATCTACGACGGTACAGCGCTATGGAACAATACAACATACGATAGAAGCCTAGGAAGGACGCATCAGTTTGCTGTGTAGAAAGGGGGGATATGCAGAGAAATCATTTGGTTGAAGACATTGTTTAAGTGTAATGGTCGTCACGAAAGTCAGACTAACACACAAGTGCTAATCATCTTGGGAAAGAGCGGAAAGGATGCTCACAGAGAGAACCTGGCAGAATGCAGTCAGTACATGGTTGGACGAAGCGGGAAGGTAAAAGAAGAATCAGAATTAGCATGAAATATCTAGAGTTGTCTCTACATCCGTTTTGCAACGTCGGTGCTTGACTTCTATTGAAGCATCCTGAGAAACAAAAGGAAATGTGAACTCACATGAAGAGAAGAACCTTGAGCACTAGGGACTACAGAAAGGACATGAGCGATTGGACGAAGTGGGCGGAAGAAGAGGTCAGAAATTTGGGTATATGTATAACGTTCATAGACGCGTCTCGAAGTAGCGATTCGTTTTATGTCGTCTTGCGTGGGGAACAGAGGAGGAAGATCGACTCACCTTGGAGGAGATGAAGAGAGAACGGATTCCAAGAAAAAGCCATGTTTTATAGCCCTGATGCTTGGAAGTGTTTGTGCAGGCCACGTGCAATCGAGTGGTACTTGCTCCTCCTCCTTCTCTATTAACCTCATGGCGAACGTCGAATTTCGTCGAATAGCAAATGCTCCCCAGCTCGGCTTTGGGTTTGCCTTGAGTGGGCCTGTTGTCGCAGCACCTGCTTGGCAGACCTCCGTTAACCCTTTCCACCAAATCTCCTCTTTCAGCCAGCCGTCCCCCATCCGGGCTCAGAAGAGGAGACACCAGGATGAAGAGGAGGTCGTCACCCGCGACCACTCTATGGACAGGAGTCCCACCCCAGAACGCTTGAAACGTGCTGCTCCGAAAAGGGCCCGCGTCGCCGAGACGGCTATCCGGGAAAAGGATGCGAAGGAGAACAAAGATCCTGGTGGCACGAACGATAGCGACAATGATATAGACGTAGGGGTCCTTCTAGGTGCGCACTCGAGTTTTTCTGCCACTCTTTGCTGACGATCACTCCAGCAAGCCTGCCTTCCCAATCACTGCTCCCGCTACTGACCTCCCTTCTTTCCGCTCAACCATCTCTGAAATCCGTCATTCTGCCTCTCATTCCACGTCCAACTCTCGAAACAGCGCTCCAAGCCCTCTCGCAGTCTGCGCGGAAGCTGCGGGAGGCGTACCCGTACTCTTCAGCTGCCCCGACTGTTTCTTCCGCAGGTTTCGGATTCGGACACAGCCGTCCAGCTTTCGGCACCTTTGGAAGGCCCTCTCCACCCTTACCCCAGCTTCAAGTGTCCGGCAGCGGGATGCGTGACTCTTATATCCAGTCACGACTGCGACCACACATAGCCGAATTTGTTGCGGCTTGTATGTCCTACATGCCGTATTTCTCTTACGTCGCACCCTCGTCCCAGTCGACGGTACACTCCACAGTGCAGTCCAACCCATCTGAAACGTACTTGTTCTTAGAGGCCCTCACCCAGCATTGGCTCTCACAGCCTCCTCTCACCCAGTCATCGTTGGCACCCCTCCTCCTTCCGCGGATTACTGAGGAATGGAAAGCCTGGGTGGACAAGCTTGATGTCGTGGTCAATCGAGAGGGTGGCATGTTCGCAAGTGAGACGGTGGGCTCGTGGGAGCGTGGGTTAGACGCATTTGCGGAAGCTCGGGGTTTCGAGGGCGCAGAGATGATGCGTTCGGTTAGAGATTCGTGGATCTCCAAGGTCGGATGGCTGGTGAGGCGCCAGCCAATGGAGGAATTATAAAGCCATACTTTTGGGTTAATCAATTTCACTGCTACATACTCTCTCCAGCACTCTTTGTCGATGCAATTCAAGTCGGATACGAGCACTCATCGATATTGCGTATGACGTGTCACAGCCACCAAAAATTATAACGGTCTTCTTGTCCCATGTATGCACCATGCAGGATGGACGCGTCTTCGTCTCTGTCCTGCGGTCAATACCACGCCGTTTCTCCCCCAAATTCGGTTTCTGTTCACGTATCTCATTCGCGATAATTATTTATCTCGCCGAACGGTCCCGAGAATGTACGACAAGCATTCCGTTCCACCATTGATTCTAATACGCGCATTGCAGTGCGCCGCAGTATCGCGGGGCCCGGAACGCAAAAGCGCTGTCGCGGCGTCCCGTTGAACCACTTACCCGGGTGCCTGTTCCATCCTCATCCAAAACGACTGTTCCAGTACGCCTGGCTATAGACCGGTCAACCAGCCGAAAATCTTTGTACGAAAACCTCTTGCGCCTCTTAGCGTCGCCTGCTACTGCCTCTCTTCCTATTCTGATCGATTACCACGCGTTACACCCCGCTGCTTTCCATTCTGTACGGTCGTATAACCTACTCATTTCCATGGCCATCCGACACGTCGCGTGGGGGCCGTTCAAACCCTTGTGGACAACATGGCTTCCGACGGAATCCCCGGAAACCTCGAAACCCAGGTGCTCAAGACCCGCTGGTTTGTGCGGTCCGGGCTCTGGGAGCAGGCCTGGTTGCAAGTGACCGCGTCGCACCCAAACCCATCCCGTTATCCCTCTGGTTGGAGTTCTTTAATGGCGTGAAAATGGGAGCCCTGGCGAATCGTCTGATACCAACTTCGCCGCCCGTCAACTCGCCTTGGGCGCGTTTCCACATCTTGATGCAAAATCTCCCTGTATTCCTGCCGAACGAAGATCGCAAGTCTGTTCGAACGGTCCATATCATCGTGCGCGCGATGCTGGCACTCGACCGGCCGCAGTCAGCGTTCACTCTAGCAGCGCGCTATTTTCACGGCCTCCCCCGGCACATTAGCATCAAATGGGCGCAGAAATGTGTCGCGATCATGGATGGATTAATCGCACACGAAACCAAAAGGAGGGGATTGCTCGATTTCCATGCTGCGCGGAGGAAACTCAACTCATTGCTCGCCATCCATCCATCCTTCCGACCTACGTCGAAAACGGTTTACCTCTTGTTGGGGACTCTTCGGCAAGCAAAGCAGTGTGGGACCATATCATGGCGGACCCTGACCAAATATAAAACGCGATGGGGTCCCCAGGTGGAGGATCGACGTGTGAGACGGCGGGTGGCATCGTACGCGATCATTGAGCGACGATTGGACATTTTCAACAAGGTTTTTGACGCTGAATGGCGATCTCGGGCACTAGCGCAACAAGCGGAAGCGGAAACCACGGAGCAACCGTCTCAGTTGCGACGAAGACCGTTCCGAGAAGTATTTCCTCGATGCGGGTATGACGACAGGCTATGGAAATTATTGGAGGTCAGGGCGACCAAGGTCAGATGGCTGTCTAAGGAGAGACGGCATAGGGACAGCCAATGCGAGTAGCTAATACGCCCTTTAAACGGCGCATGGAGAACATTTCAGCACAGTGTGAGGTAAAACGGGCAAGAAGCTGCATCAAGCCGATTAGAAAATTATCAACGCGTGACCAGTGCCTTCAGGGCTGCTATTACAACCACCCGCCCTTTGGACAGACAGATTCCGCCCCGAAATTGGTGGTTTCGAATTCTTTCAGCACGTCGCTGTCCAATATATGTCAACGACCAGCCCGCTCCTTTCGTGATCCAGCCCTGTCTGCACCTCCTTGTTTTTTTTCTTTCTTCGGCAGCAACGGCCAACCTCAGCGAAAAATTGGGTCATTGCGTCCTCTGACGCGTCTCATAACGCGTCTCACTATTCCAGTGGTGCAAGTTAGTGACTTTCATTTCTCGCGATCACCCCGGACTTGCCCTCAGCGACGCGCGACCCAGTCCGCACCCAAGTCCCGGGTGCCATGACACGTTCATCATCAAAAGGGTCAGAGGTATCGTCTCAAACATTTCTCTCTAATTCGATGACAAGCTTCCGCCTCGCGTCCGAGTATCCCTGGCTATTATCCGCCACGCAATTTTTTTTTTCGAGGAAATTAGAAACAGAGTGTCTTAAAAGCAGCCCGCTCGACGCGTCGCTTCTCCCTACCTCTTCCAATCCTTTTTTTCGAACGAGTTCTCTGCTACTGAAAATGTCCCGCTACCCATCCGCGTCGCAAATTCTCTCCTTGTCTACTGTCTGCGTAGGTCGGTGTTGATTACTTGGTTAATCCGGAATTTGCACTAAGAAAGCTTGGAAGGTGTCGGGCCCGGCGGCACGACTTCAATGCTTGCGTGCGTACTCTTTCCTTCGCCTGTCCGTTCGCGAACTGACAATTTTCCGATGCAGGCGCGTCGTCTGTATGTTTTTTCTCACACTGGTTAACGAAACGTGTCTTTAACAACTCTGCCCACGCAGTGGTTGACTTCCAGGTTCGTGCACTCCACTTCGCCTGCCGTTACGTGCCACTTAAAAGATGCACAGGGCGAATACATCTTGGACACCTTCGTCCGGCCAACTATGGTAAATCTATGGCCGCGGAGCAGCGCGCGTCTAATTTCTGACCGGACCCGCAGGAAGTAGTCGACTATCGGTCCGCCACTACTGGCATCCACAGTTGGCAGCTCCTCTCGAGTTCGTGATGAAATTCGTGCTTCGCGATACATGCTGCTTACGTCACGTCCAGAGGACGCGATGCCGTTCAACATTCTGCAGCAGCAGGTCGCCAACAAGATCCGCGGGAAGGTTCTCGTCGGCCACAGTCTTTGGCACGACCTTTCAGTGCTCGGAATCCCACACCCGGCTGTTCACACCAGAGATGTTGCTCTCTATCAGGTGAGCGTGTCGGTCACGCACATCTATCACGGCTAACACGCGGGCAGCCTTTTCGGCTGGCATTGAGGTCCCCGCATCAAGTCGTCGGATTACAGACATTAGCATGGAGTCTCATGCG
Organism: Panellus pusillus; assembly: GCA_013387415.1. Taxonomy (NCBI): domain Eukaryota; kingdom Fungi; phylum Basidiomycota; class Agaricomycetes; order Agaricales; family Mycenaceae; genus Panellus; species Panellus pusillus. The sequence continues at coordinate 94,667 of QVIE01003252.1, forward strand.
CAGACGTTGCCAGGAAGGCCTCATCGACCCGGTTCGTTCTTTTCAGTGCCCAACTTATCGCCGATTGATTGTGAAACAGAGCGAAAACGCACGTGCTGCCGTGGATCTGTACCGTTCTCACCTGAGAGAGTGGGAAGCCTCCATCGCAAACGGCAATTGGCCGTGTTCGCTCCCGCCGAGTACGTTCTCTAGATGCTATTCCTGAAAGTCGGGGAGTGGACTACAACAAGTTCGTACAATACAATTACATCGTAGAGTTGGGGAGATAATATAGATATTTATCGTTGAGATTGAGTCGAAATGTTCATCGGGTCTGCGCGGTACAGCTCATTGGCGGCTTTATATTCTCGAGAGACCTAAACATACCTGTTCAGCTCCGAGATAACGGAGAATGCCTTCGTAGACGAAGAAGGCGCAGGCGTTTGAAGGGATCGCGCGAATGAGGCATGGTGCTAGACCTCTGTAAAAACCTCTTGAACCTTCGCTCGCGTGAATCCGCCGGCCGAGAGTCACGAAAGATGGGCGCTTGGCGTAAGGGCCTTGGTCAGCGAGCATTTGGCTAGAGCAATGATGAGCGCGGAACGGGCCCGGAGAAAGGGACAAGCTAACTTTTTGATTCGATCAAATGGAATGGCCATAGTCCAAAAGCACAGAGCGGCCGCCCCGCCTGAAATTAGGTTGGAGACTTCGACATTGAGCTGGATGAAACAGTTCAGAGAGCAAAGCGAAAAGGCGGTAATGATAAGGGTACCTCAAACGGCGTGGCACGCAATCTCGACAATCCCCGCATGCAAGCCTTTCAGACGATGATGGGACGAAGAGTATTGGCATAAGGAAGTAGACCAACCTCAAAGGCCAGAAACATGTAAAAGAAATTAGCGCGATAGAGTAACCCGCCCGAGAGCCCCGCTGACAACGATTTTTTTCAAGAATGCAGTCCAAGCTACGGTACGGACACATACTCCATAAGCCAAAGAATCCTTGCGATTGAACAATTTGACGTATGCAGTCGATAGGGCCTTTGAACTGACGGTCCGAAACCGATCTCTGCAGCTGGAGTTGGAGTCTAACTGAGAGATGTGTGTTACAATTGGAAGGGTAACTTGAATATGGAACTACCCTTGAGTAGCTCGATAGGGGTGGCTAAGGGAGCACTAACTCAACGATAATCAGTGGTTTCAATGCGGGACGCTCGAAATACCTGGTGAGACCCGCAAAAAGCCCCGCCACTCCATGTGCGAGAAGAGTGAGGCGAGGAGGATCCGTTCCAATTTTTTCGGTAGCCATTCCATTCGAATGTAACAGGAGGAGTCGATACTTGTGAAGAGAGCCCAGTAATAGCTTCCGCAAGTGAGATCCAAGCATCAGTCTCCCAAGACTCAAGAAGCTACCGAGTCTATAGCGGACCATCCCAGAACTGGAGGCAAAATTCCCTGGTCACAGAGATGGAGTATTGCAACTGATATACCTGTTGATACTACCTACCTTATAGAGGGAGAAAAAACCTAACGAGAACGAGTTAACTGTCTGTAGCGTCCGCCTACGAGAGACTAGAGAAACCTTCACGCGTAATGGTTCTCCTCAGGGCATATAGCGCGCCCTGTTCTCTAAACAAAGGGTTGAGTTGAACCCTTGTTTTCACGGTATCTAGCGGGTACGCTGAGACAATCTGTATTGAAAAAAAATCAAGGGATTAATTGGAGTGCGCGTTCATGGGACCTTGGTGATGCCTGCGGCAGGCCCGCTACGGCGCCGTCGACGCGTCGTTGATGGTCATTACTATCAGGCATGCCAGTGAAGCTTTGAACGTGATGCGCGATCAGCTGACGGAGCTGCCGGCCTCATCATCCTTACGTACTTAGTACCACGTTTCGGCTTTACCTCAACAGTACTTAGTGCACTCTACTTGCGCATGTCTTCCAGTGCAGAGGACGAGCGTCTTGACGAGCGACAATGCCGCATATGTTTGGCTGGCGCCGAGGAGTCACTCTCGGCCGCTTGGTATTCCTCCTTCTGAGTTCTCTGCCTTTCTCTCTTACAGAACGCTCAATTCCAGATCAAACCTTGCCTCTGTCGCGGAAGCATAGCATACATACATGTCAACTGCCTACAGCGCTGGCGAAATACCTCTGCAAGCCAAAGTGCTTTCTTCTCTTGCCCTCAGTGCAAGTACAAATACAGGTTCGCATAGCCCTTCGTGGAGACGCTACAATGGATATCTCATTTGTATTCAGATTCGCAAGGACGCGAATTGTCGGTATCGCGACAAACCCGGCCATCGTCGGCGCAATCTCAGCCGTTTTGTTCACAGCACTCGTATTGCTGTCCTCTTCCTTGACATCCTATTTTATCTCTTGGTTCGAAGACGACGCCTACTCGTACTCAACTGGATACTACTCTCATTCTGGATTCTTCGGTTCTTACTATATGGTCTCACCGGTGGACACTGCCGCGATCTCATTCGAGCGGCCATCCGAATTATTTCGGATGAAAACGACTACGATCAGCTGTTTGGCCAGGAGGGAGACGCCCAGTCTGGGGTTCCCTTGCCTCACTCGAAGCCAGGTATATTGAGGTCCTTTATTCGGCGGTTCTTACTCGGCCTCCCTCTTATTGGTGCTGGGTCGTGAGTTTCTTCCCTTTTGTGTTTGCCTTAATTCAAATGTCAGAATCGTACACATGCTGTTGTCAATGCAACTGCCTCTCCAACTCCTCACTCGCTATCGCACGAATAACCGAAGAAGAGACTCGTCGCGAGATGTTGCTGGTTTAATCATCGTCGTCTGATTCTGATCGGCGCTGCGAGGTTTACTCTTTTTGTCTCTCACCCCCACAACTTGACTGACGTAAATCAAGAGCACTCATGAAGGTATATACCCTGACGCAAACGCTTACGAAGCGCATTCTTCTACGTGCAGAGGACGCGATTCTGGAGGTCTAGGTAGACCGTGTACATCGGCAGCACATTGTATTAATACTACATGATTCAATAAACTACTTACCACTTACGGTGTCAGGAGCGACGGTACTCAACATCAAAAGGTCGTACCCATGTGTCGTTGATGTCTTTCAAGGTCTGGCCTTGACTACGGTAATCTACCAGGTGCGCCGCAATTTTCTTTTGATGTCCTCGAATGTCTCCTTCGTTTGCGTTCGAGTGGGATCCAACTCAGCCAGATATTGTTCCACCGCGAGGTGTATTCGACCCACGGGGAACTCGTCCACTCTTCGCCCCGTTGAGGTTTGCGGCCGTTTCGCATCTTCGATCCAATCGCTCAGAATGACCGCAATGTCTGAGGAAACGGCCTGCACATTCGTCTGGTCGTTGAAAGGAGGAACCTAGGCCGCAGACGTGAGTAAACTCGAGATCACCGGAATCTGGGGGCGAGACGTACATGAGATTCATACATCTCGTGCAATACATCCCACACCTCCGGGAACGGCACACCACATTGCACTAATATCCGCGGGGCCCAGCCAAATGGTAATACACCCTTATTTGCCAGAGAGAACCTCACGAGAAGGGTTGCAATATGCTCTGAAATCTTTTTAGATCAGCTGTAGGGAACGGATGATTGCTTACTGAGTGGGAAAGCACTCTCTGACGGGTAGAATCGCTGACCAAGAGGCAGTACTTTGGCTATGATTTGATCCGCTATTGAATGGGGGTCGTCTTCCTTTTCTAAGACTGTTTGCATATGTGAGAGGCGATAAATGTAAGAAGTAGGTTAAACTGACTGTCTTGGAATATTCTGTTCCAAATCGGCCGAACAACGGTGTCGTCGCGGTGTTCAGATACATGCAGACAAAGCAACTTCACGGTCGGAAGATCGAACGGCTGGGCATAGTCTTGATACAACTGCCGGGATAACTATCAGAGATAGGAGCGAATCGATGAGCGATGCATACCTCCGACATGGTGAACAACCGCTCCGAAAGCATCATTATCCGCTCTCCGACTGCTGGAGCATCATTGATATGAGGTGCCAGCGTATTATAGATCTCCAGCTGCACTTGTGCAACCTCCAGTTTCTCCTCCAGCTCTGTCAAGAAAGCAATGGCAGTTTCGTGTTTTCCTCCAATGGAAATGGGATGTGCTTTGGCATTCCCCACAGCCAAAGTTAAGTACTGGAATCGAGCCTCAAGACTGAGTTCGAATCTTATTTGTCTTCCATCAGCCTAGACAAGAGTATAGAGAGGGAGAGACTGACTGTGTGGATTCTGCGAGGGCACCAAGCACCTCGGCAGCCCTTAATGGTTGGCCGTTTTTGACGTAGAATTGCCACAATAGTTGAAACTTTTGAACAGTAACCGGTTCACGCCGTAGGTGCGCCTCGAGGAAAGCTGGTCGCATCTAGAAGTGTGTTTAGAAAACCGTCAGATGAAATACAGAGATATGAATCCAAGCGCACCTCGAGCAAGTCATCTGCCAACTGGCGTTCGATCAGCCAGTCATACAGCGTTGAATGAAACATCTCGTCTTCGCTCGAGAAGGCCAACTCATACGCATGGCTCCGGACTACCTCAGGATCCTCGCTGGTTACAACGTTTCCAGCACCGGCGGCCTTTTCTTCGAATACAGTCAAAGAATCAAGCACCAGAGCATAGCATTTGGTCCTGAACTCGAAGAGTTCGTTGGGAGGTTGCCCTGAGGCCCAACACTGGAAACCGATGTTATCTGCGTCCACAATACTAGCGCTTGTTAACGGAAGTTCGACCGCGCCTGAGAATGCTGAATATATGCCGACAGAAAATGCAAGTAGACCAACCTTTGGCGTAATTCAGTTGCTGGTAGTCGCCGCAAATCTCCCGTAATTTATCAAATTCAAGGATTCGTGCGCCTTTGATGAACAATCTATGGAGCACCTTAGTGAGGGAATATAACCGCAGGAGCGAACTTGCCGCAAGGATTCCGCCAACCAGTTTTGCCGTTCAGTAGGACTCCGAGTCTCAACAGCCTTGCGGATATTCTCTTTGGCCTGAGATATATGAGATACTTTTGCCCGACATGGCACCGAACTTACTTTGTATAGCATCACGTCATCGGTACTACAGAAAGATCCACATCTGTGCTGTAGAACTTCGCTGATCGTATCGACCTAGTATGTTCAGTACAATGACTGAGAGGAGCGCTTCAAAACGAACTCACGCTAATCTGCTGCCCAATTTGCTGGTCAATCACCACGTTTACCAGTGCCCTCGAGATCGTCATTCCATTTTGGGTGGTAACGAGGTCTTGGTAAGTAAGCGAACCGATGACCTTTTGCGTCTCGGGATCGCATCTTGATGAATCAAAGCATCAGTGTGATGAATTCAATGCAAGACAAAACGTACTTGGACACCAGTTCCCCCAGTTTATAATCATTCAATAACAGAACGAAAGAGAGAGCCTCAATCATCCTCGTCGCAAGTGAGAGGAGCTCGGAAACAGAAATTTGTTCCGCCTAATGCAGTATTAATCCAGGAGCCGCGTAATGCAAAGAGAAATCCTACTTTCCACGCCTCTTGTTCACTGACAACAGAGCGAGCGTTGGTTGATTCACCAGGCGAAGATTGGAACAGATGAGGATTCTTATCCAAGAACTCTTTCAAAGCATACAGGTTCTTCTGAACACTGACCAGCGTTTTATCCGGGATGGTGGATTGTTGCAATCCTGAGGGTCTACAAGCCGTGAGAAAATTGTAAACAAGAACGGTGGCGAATTACCCTGTTGTGGTCAACTTGGATTTCCAGATCGGTCTCACGAGCCGGGCCAAGTATAGGGCCAGTCCCTCTCTGCGCCCGCTGAATATGGCAGTCCCTTGGCTGTCCGCTTTGTGATGTCTCAGCTATAGGTCGAGGAACGAACTCCGCTCCGGGAACTCACTAGTCCCATACGTGACTCTTTCCGCCCACATGGGCCGCTCGCCAAAGTCATAGAACGCTTGCTTTGCAACGGATGCCACGTCTGGACTGATCTGACCAATCGCTCCATAGGCGGATTCATCCGTCGGATCCAATAAGGTGTTACCACTAGCAAGTCCCAGAAGCATCGCACATGTTTGATCCCTCCCAAAGCTGCGAGTGGTATATTAGCAACGGAGCCGCAAATTTCAGTAATGGAAGTTACTGACCTATCTCTGAACTCGATAATGGGCTGGACGTTCCCTTCGGACTGTAGCTCTTCGATGACGGCCTTCAAATAATCCAGAGCCCGTCGTTTGATCAAAAACGTCAACCCGACATTGGTCAAAATCATGAATTGACGCGGCTGAGTGCTGAATTGATGGGCCAGCTCATTCGTCACTGCTGGGACGGGGACACCCGAGCCTGAAGCATTCGATGCAAGCGGAACAGGTGCCAGTGCCCATGTTCTGCCGGGAATGGCGAGCAAAGTAGCATACTCGGTCAAAGGTGGCCGATTAGTCATGGATGCATTCCTATAATTGGTGGGTTGCTGCATTGAGGGAATCTGGGGAAGATTCAGCTGGCCCAATGTGCCTATACGGGTGAGATCAGGGGACATGCACAGAATGTAATCGGTGCCGTCAGTGTCGCCAGGTTGCGCTGCTATCGTCAGGCCATCGACATAGCATGAGCTCTCAAGCGCAGATATGATGTAGGGCCGGGAGGGGGGAGAGGGATGTGCATGAGATGTGCCATATGTTCCAATAGGGGGTCGATATGGATGCGCCTGCTCATCGGGATGTAGTAGATTAGATGGGGTAACCGCACGTGGGTTAATTGGAGAGTTCGAGAGCCAGATGACTGACTACTGGAACTACCATATGAGTAGCTGTAGCCCATCGAGGGAGAAAAATACAGGCGGACACCATTAGTCGTCATGGCAAGAAGTTGGATTCCTGTCCGCGACTCGGCTTGGTCAACGACGTGGAGGGCTATGATTTGAAAGGCTTTTGGTGTAAGGGCCGCAGATCCAGGGGCTTATCCTGTGCGGCCTTGTAGATGTTCGACATCATTTGAACGTGCTGCAGGGATTTATCGCCATCGGGACGATAGATGGAAATGCTGTTTTTGCGTTCAGGGTATAGAGGCAGTTTTTGAAAGATCGGAGACGACAGATAAGATGCGATCTAAGCAAGGGTATCGGACATTTCTCATCAGGGCGAATAAAGAAGCCCACCATCTGCACTCGACGAAGAGAATCGGGGGAGGAGACTCTGCATGCCTCCGACAGAGTGATTGATGAGTTGCACCCGCTTTCCAAACCAGGATTCATCTCTTGGTAATGGAGTTCGTACAAATTGCCATCTTGTGAGCCGACCATGAATATTCGACCCTCTGCGGTTCCAACGACGGATGTCATTTCAATATCAGTAGTCACCGTGAAGTCGGTGGCGTAGAGTTTAATTTCCTTTCTCTTCGCTCCGGGGACGGGAGCGGAAGAAAGGGCGATGAGAAGGACAGACACCGGGGTGCAGATGACGAGGAGAGAGCTTATTTCTTCAATAAACAACCCTTGCTTGGGTTTTACAACGGCGACGTTGGTGATCACATCCGGCTGGTCCACAAAAGAACTAATTTCTTGACTGAGAGAGCTGTGAGAAATTCCAGGCCAATAAAACATGAAAACAGAACGTACCCTTCGATGTAATCCCACAGAAACAGTTTATGGTCGATGGATATCCAGGCGCGCTCTATCTCTGGCAGCAATCCCATGTGTGAGTTGACGTTGGTGCCTGATACGGAAATCAGAGAAGGGAGGCTGATTCGCGAAAACGCGGACTGTTATAGAACTGAAACAAGGCCTCCGGTATACCAATAAGCTTTCGCTTCTGGAAAGGCACTCGTATATCGTCAGAAAATACGCTGTATGAGGCCGACGCCTGCGCGCCAGCTGAGTCGGTTTAGCCACGTATTCGTGAAGCATGAGAGAGCATAGCATACGAGCGTTGAGAGTGTCGCCGAGATCTGGGATGATTTGTGCATCCTTCGCGAACTGGTCAAGCAGAACACGACTTGCATTCTGCAACGAATCCAAGTCCACTGCCGCCGGTATTTGTCTTGAACTCGAACTGGCCGCCATCTACGCGTCAAAAAAGGGAAACGGTCACGTGACGGTAGAGTAAACAATGATTAAAACGAGATAGGTATAAGTGAAGTAAGTATAATAATATACGCGGGCTTTGATAAAAACTAGAAGCGGCGTCCTCTTTTATAAGAACTACCACCACCTCTTCCACCCCTACTGCTTGTGGTTTGCGAATAGGTCCGCTTCTTTGTGACCACAGGAGAGGGAAGAGCGGTTTTGTAGTCAACTTTCTGGCACTCTGCGTCGAAATGGTGGAGCAAGGAGTTGAAATCTGTGTCTACCATGCTCCCGAAAAGAGGATGACTGGTAGAACATTTCAACGCAGTAAGCCGGGGGAGGTACTATTTTAAAGTTCAGATTGAGACTCCGATTCGGTCAGAGTCCTCTTACACTCCAAATGCCATCCTGGCCAAGAGACGCGGGTCATCCCGTTCCTGGCATGCTTCCAAGATAGCCAAAATTCGATTCCGATCGACATCGACAATGGGGCGCGCAGAAAAAGTTACACCCTGCCCTGTAGTGCAGAAGGTGCAGATACCGCAACCATCTTCAGGAACCGTGTCTTCGCTACCAAAATAGCTCGACAAACGGTGGGGGATACCTGCAGATCGTCAATCCTCTCAAACTGAAAAGGAAATATTGGGTCACAATCGTCGTCCGTGGCGAGGTCCAGGACCTCCTTGATTTTGGTGACTCCATCTGCTTCTCTCTTCTGCATTCCGGCGAACAACTTGGAAGCGATTTGTTTGAGCCCCTCGCCACTCTTTGGAATGGAATTCTCCAGCAAGGCGTATCGCTTTAAGGACGTAAGATTACCGGGAAACACGCTCGAAATGAGAGCACTCACTGCTCTAACTTGCGAAGGCTTTATCTGGACAAAGCCTATAAGAACACATTAGTTAGACCCAGCGCCAGAAGAAAGAGACATACCGCTGAATTCCCAGCGGCTTATTGTTTTGGCAAGGTCGCTGCGGTCTAGGCCACTGTACGTCGCAATGTCGACAACGTTGGCCTGGTACAATTATTAGCCCGTTGACCAGGACGGTGCCGAGGTCTCACTTCGAATTTCCCTGCTTTCTCTCGCCAGTGTTTGCGCAGCGCAACAGCTTCTTTGGTCTGGTCCTTGAAAAGGCTGGCGCGCTCCGCGCTGCCCGTGGTGTTATCTCGTATGTGGTGTAAAACGGTGTTATGGCTCGGATGAAGCCATAGTCAAGCTCCAGAGAAGCGTAACACAATCCTAGCACATTCGACTAGAGGCGAATCAGTTAGGCCTGGCCGGAACGTCAGAAAAACAAGTACTCGGATGTCATAACTGCAAAGATATAAGACAGACAAGACACGACTTGATCGATAGCTTACGTTTTACTTTGCTCGTACAGATTGAAATCCAGTGTACCGTCTTTGGCCGGAGTTTTCAGTGCTACTTCTTGAAGCCACAATTGCAAGTCGCGCTTGAACAAGTCGAGCGGGGTCGTGATAATCACATCTCTGGCCTTACCTGAGTGCATGTGTCACCGCGACAAAATCCTTCGAGAACCGGAATATCGGCTGCTGAAAGAAACATGGTGCAAGTAGATCTGAGTCCATCTCTCCCGGCTCTTCCGATTTCTTGACTATAATTTTCCAAGGTTTTGGGCATGAAAAGGTGGATAACCTGAACGATCGTTCAATCAAGAGAACAAAGGCGATATTACACTCCCACCTGTCTGATGGAGCTTTTGTCTATGCCCATACCGAAAGCAATCGTGCAGACGACGATATGTCGCTCAGAATTCATGAATGTGTCCTGTACAGCTCATGAACGATGATGGCGAGACAAAAGAACTGACCCACTTGAACTTCTTGGCGTTGAGGGGCCGGAAGTCCCGCATGATATACAAGTACACGGTCACGAAATCCACGCGCTGATAGTGCATTTGCTACAGTTTCCGCTTGCTTTTGCAGGGTCACGTAGATGATGGTCGGTTCCTCCTTCAGCATTGGGACAAGGATTTTGAGTTTTGCTTCAAGCGTCTCCGCCACCTCAATGCGCAAAGCAAGGCTGCCATGGGTTCAGACACATTCTACCTGGCTCAAAGAAAAAACTCCAACTTGGAACGAAATACCGGAGTACGAAAAACACCACCATCTTTCTTTATCAGAAAAGACTGACAGATATCCTCGACCACCTCGGGCGTCGCAGTGGCCGTCTGTCCGAAACGTGAGAACCGGTCAGTCGCGTTTAGAAAGTGCTGCATACAAGACATAATACGCGTTCAACGTCCTGTTCTTCGCAGAACCTAGCAATCTTCAGATATTCAGGGCGGAAAGATGCGCCCCATTGGGAGATGCAGTGAGCTTCGTCGACTGCCAGCAAGTTGACCTTCGAACGAATCGTTTGAAATATTCACGTTCTGTTTGAGAGACCACGCACCTTCACGTGAGACATCATCTCTATGAAATTCTCATTATTCAAGCGCTCTGGTGCAACATATAGCAGCTTCATCTGCCCTATGTGAACAATGAGGCATAGCAAAGGAGGAAGGTGCAAAAGTGAAGACCTGACAAGACTTCGTTCTTGACCCACGAACTCATATCGGCGGAAAGAGTACTGTCTAAACTGGCGGCTTTCACTCCTCTTTGAACCAGAGAGTTCACTTGATCCTTCATAAGACTTATGAGAGGTGATATGACAAGTGTAATTCCATGGTCCAAACACAGTGCAGGGACCTGGAATATCAAGTCAGTACAATCCAAATCTTGGAAGAGACTTGCCTGATAACACAGGCTCTTCCCTCCTCCCGTTGGGAACACAACGAGGGCGTTGTCGTTGTCGACAAGGAGCCGAGAGATCGCCTGTGAGGGCACAACTGCGGTCCAATTAGGCAAAGCGGCATGGTGTTTGGGGTTGCTCACAGTTGAAAGACGGTCAGTAAGACGCGTCAAAATTGGTAGCAAAGCAGCGAAAAACCTGTTCTTGGGATAACCTGAAATTGGGGAATCCAAACACGTCCTAGAAAGGGGTGTCGGCGCGCCGCGTATGCGATAGAGGATAGAACTGGAACATATACCTGCAAAACTTGGCGCGCCCGATCCATGATTTCAAATAAGGGAGGCGGCTCAAGAGCTTGGGAAATGGCAGACCGAAACTTGGAGATGTCAGTGGGGAAGTGAGGGTCGAGCGCAAGTACGCGACAGACACGTGCACGTGATCGACGAGTTACGCCGGACCGGACAAACGCGGACAAACATGGACAGGGCGGCGCGCCACGTCGCGGCCACGAACGTCGAATAGGCGCGCATGCTATTTATTCCTTGGTTGATGCCCGGGATTCGGAGCCCAACACGATCTACAGCTTTGTATAAGCAACCGCCCTGCCAACCATGCTACACGACTGTTACCTTTTCCTCTGCATATGAATGCGACCCTCCCAGACCCTCCCCCAGCCTCTCTTGGCCGCCCGTTCCACTTCGTCCGCCATTAACTGTTCAGAGTACCGACAGGTCAAGCCTGCAGAGCCTCCCACCAGCTACCGGGATCCTCTTTCTCAATCTCGTTCCAACTCTACTACTTCCGAGGGCAACGCCCCTGCAAGTCGGCTGCGACATACTTCTTCAAGCCCTCACCGCAGCCCGGTGACATTTAAATATATTGTTGGCGAATTGCTCGGCAAAGGCAGCTACGGCAGCGTCTATTTAGCTCTCAATGCCACTAATGGCGAGCTCATGGCCGTGAAACGAGTGGAGACACCGCAGAATCAAGATTCTCGCCAAGTTAAAATGATTGAGGCGCTGCAATTTGAGAGCAAGACTATGAGGGTATGTGCATTTTTAGCTTCCCCTAGGTCAAGTCATGACCGAGGTTTACCCCCACATTATTCGATCTTTTCTGCTTTCTCCTGCAGTTTTCTGACCAACACACCTCAGGATCTTGAACATCCCAATATCGTCCAGTACCTTGGATTTGAAGAGACTCCAGAACATCTAAACATGTAAAGAAAATCATTCGTATCGCCTGAAGCTGTTTAATAGGACCTCAGATTCTTGGAATACGTTCCAGGCGGAACCATAGGAAGCCTTGTCCTCAAGCATGGTAGATTCAGCGATGACGTCACAAAATGGTTTACTGCCCAGATCCTTACGGGGCTGGAATATATTCATTCCAATGGCATCCTCCACCGCGACTTGAAAGGTGACAATATCCTTGTCGAACCTTCCGGAGTGTGCAAGATCTCGGATTTTGGTATTTCTAAAAAGGAAGATGGCTAGGGAATCACACGGCGTTGAGAGGGACAGTCTATTGGATGGCGCCGGAAGTTGTTGCATCGAGCACAGGGGATATTCAGCAAAGGTTGACATATGGTCACTCGGATGTGTTGTCCTTGAGATGTTGAGCGGACGTGAGTTTTTGCAGCTTGTTATTTTTCTTGAGCTGAGTCCTTCTAGAAAGACCATGGTTCGGACAAGAATTCTTCGCCGTAATGCTGAAAGTAAACTTCTTTGCCGCTCACTGTGGTCTTACACTGAGGCTATCTTGCGTTAGCTACACCGGGACAAACTACCACCTCCTGTGCCAGCCGATTTGCAGCTGTCAGACCTCGCCTCGGATTTCCGTAGGCAATGCTTCGCTATGTAAAAATGAGTAGCTTCGTCATTTTTATACGACCCTCATTGGATCTTCTCCAGGGACCCGCGGACACGACCCTCAGCGCAAGTTTTGAGGAGCCATCCTTACCTCGAGCTCTCTCCTGGCTGGAGTTTCCAGCTGTCCGACATTGAGAAGCCGCTTCCTACTCACAGGAAGTTCAGGCGCAGCAGCCGACATCGAAACTCTTCTGTGCCAGCGCCACACCATAGACGTACGCTTCCCGACGTGACCCCGGTGCCCACCGTGCGCCCATGTGGCGATTTGCATTTGCCCGTGGTCGAAATTTTTCCTTTACGGCCAAACACAAGACGCAGTCCATCGCGCCCGCCGCCGGCTGACCCACCACCCATCGTCTACATCACGCCCTTGAATTCCCCTGCCCGGCGTTCCTCAGGGGATTCGATCTCCCCCCCCACTTCAGAGAGCACCAGAACGTCGGCATCTCCGCGACTTCGCAACCAAAGATCTTTCTACGTGATAAATCCCGATCCCGACCCCAGGGATAGGCACGCGGGACCATATGTGTACAACCCTCCTCCGCTTCCAGCGGAACCTGCACTTGGAGCATCTTCCCCGCAAAGGCCCCTTTCGAATGAATTGCAACCACCGCCGTCTCAGAGTATGGTAGCAACGGGCGGACGTCGGCTGGTGTCGGCCCCGTCGATGCAAAATGTTGCCGGCCACGTTCGCACTTCCTCCCGACGGTCGACACGTGGGAGGGACGACTCGTATTCAGAAAGTGACAGCGATGGCGGTTCTTGCCTGTGGAAAAAACCGCCCGCAGAACTGCTGCCGAAGTTCCCCACCCCGCCGCCGCCGCAAGAGACTCGTCGCAAAAGTATCATCGAAACGAGCAATATTACTTGGGCGCCGCGACCCAACTTACAAGAGGTATACGGGCGCTTGGGGAGTTCTTCCCGGAAGTCGACCTGGATACCCCGAATTCGGCGCAGAACGGTAGGCAACGGAAGGCGAGAAGCATTCGGATGGTTGCCGATATCAAACGAGATGCCCGAGTTCGACGCGCAGCCACGACGCCGACCAAACTCTGGGGCCACAGGGTGGAAGAGATGACTTGACCACCGGATGTATTTAATTTTAATTAATCCGCCAATGTAGCATACCGCATCCTATCTTATAAGTTATCACACTCTACAATTTTCGCGTCCACATTGCAAAACTACATTTACATGTGAACCATAGTAGCGTACAAGGTCTAGCGCACTGTCACCCGCTCAGAAATGTTCCTACGACGGATGTATGAGCGACGAAGTCGGGTTTTGTGGGAATGCACGTACCTTGGCAAAGCTGAATTCTACCTGCGAAGACGAGTGGTGGTCGCACGCCTCCTTCAAAGCCTTGGCAATGGCACCAGCTCCACAGAAATACGTCTGTGAGAAACGATCAACGTTTGAAGACCTGGATTATTCGTAGCACGTACCCCGACTTTGGTCTTGAGCTGAGACGTGCTGCCCGGGATGTACTGTCCACTCTCGATAGCCTGCCTCATTTGACCGTAAATCGTCATCCAGTCCGGACGTCCAAACATGGTCCGTGTGCGGAGGAGTGTAAGGGGGTCGTACTCCGCGCCAGCATCGTTAACGGCGATGTTCCAAAGCATGTCCTCGTTGATCTTCTGCGTGAGGTAGACATTGATACGGAGGAAGTTGGCTGCGCTGGGATCAGCACCGTGGGGAATGACAAAAAGAGGATACGCACGATCCGCCTGGGCAGCCTCGATTTCGGACAAGAGACTCTGGAACCAACCAAACGAGGGAGCATCACGGCAAATCCAGAAGAACTCGACGCGACGCAGGGATCCGCAGTTGCCCTGTCTCTGGCGGTACCAGATATCCTTGAGAATAGACGCAAACGGAGTAACACCTGGTCCCGAGGTTAGCGCGGATTACAACGCATGAGACAGCCGGAGACGCACCAATACCGGCTCCAACCAAGACAGCGACCTCTACATTGAAAACATCCTCAGCTGGGCGCCGAAAGGACCGTCAATGCGAACTTGAGGAAGGTTGGGCCGCTGGTGGAACTTAATTCGACAAAGTCTCCACGCGTCGAAGTTAAGCCCTTCTCCTCCTTCTCCGTACCCTTCATCGCAGCGGACGTCATCGCAGCGACAATCGACGGACCGACGCCAAGACGGTCGCCAAGGGCACGTGTCCAGTCGCCGACTTGCCTGATGTGGATTGAAACATAGGGATCCTTGGGCGCAGAAGTGATGGTGAACTGAGAAGAGGTTAAACGATGAAGGCGGTAAGACCACTCAGGCATACCGGATGCCACTGGAAGGTGGAGATTTCGGGGACATTGATGAAAAGCCATTGACCGGCGGTGTACTTGAAACTGGGTTTGATGATACGCAGTTCCATGGCACCTGCACATCAATCAATGAGACGGTGGCGGCCACAAGTGTCAAAGGAGAAACCGTACCACTGGGATGAACCAACACTTTGGAAAGACGAGTAGATCTCCGAGCGCGATACTCACGATACATGCGCTCCCCAAAGTACAGGATACCCGGCCAGATAGTGAACCGCCAGCTGAGGTACCCGAGGCAGTGCTTCGTCGAATAGAAAGGGAAGGAGCTGATATAGTCGGGGTTCACGGAATCGCGGACAAAGCATCCAGTCGCGTGCGTGTACAGCCCGAGCATGAAGAAAAAGGCGAGATGGTGGGTGTACCAAAAGGCCTCGAAGCACTGGGTGCGGATTTTCTGAGCGGCCGTGGTGTACATGAGCAGCATGATAAGCAACATGAAATGACCGGTGATGCCACCGGGTTGTGTGTAGTGGATCTGAAGGGCAATCTGCTTGCGAACCTCTGCCAGGGGCTGATGTGAACAAGATAATTTTTTTTTCTTGTTGATATGATACGTACGAGTGCGCTCGACATTGATGAAGTTGACATAGTGGGCGGTGGTGTGGACCATGGCCCAGAAGGCCATGGAGTAGGCGACCTGCCTATGGAACCAGATATTCTCGTCCGCAGGGAAAAGCCACGTCAGCTTGGGACGAACGACCTTGATGATGTTTCGGAGCATGGGAACCAGGATAAGACCACCGTCAAATGCAAGGACCAGACCAGCGCCGCGAGAAGTCCAGACAGAGAACCCGAGCCCATTGAGTGCTGCGAGCTTCGTGTTCGTTGCCTGACAGGGGGATAAGCTGGCGAAAAAAATGAGAAAGAAAGGGTGCTTGCCTGACTGTGCCATCCGTAACCGAAGAGGAAGAAATGGAGGCCATAGAAAATGAGGTTGAAGGCGAGCCTCCTCGGAGTGCCGAACTCTCTCTTGAACCAACTTTCACCCATGATAATGCTCGACTACTAGCTGCGAATAGATATGAAATATGGTGTGTGGCCGGCCAGACGAAAGGGATGAGGGATAGGCGTTAGAAGTGAACAAAAGAGAGGATGATCACAAAGATGACAAAGCGTGGGCAGGCGCTGGCTTATACAACTCAGGCGTCCATGGCAAATGATATCCGTGGGTTCGGTGTATATTACAGCTGTCCACGCAGTGGAGCCTGTCCCCGCATCACATCAAGTCACTATGAAACCATCCCGGCCTCCTACTCTTCATATCGGTACGCCACCATAGCCTCAATGCGGTGAACGTCCGTGCTGAAACTCCGCATCTTCACCTGCTGCGACTTGTTGGCCTCGATGGCCAGCGGGTCAGTGTCCACCCACTCCCCCGCGGGCACGTCTGCAGACTCGGACGTGTATGCCAGAATGTTGAACACTTTGTCCTCTTGCATCACAGGCAGGAATGTCACCATTGTAACGATCTGCTTCAGAATCGCGCGGATCTCTGACTGGATCTCAGCTTCGGGTTTGCTACTCCTGGAACAGATCCGCATTAAATGATTGCTATAAAAGCGGGATGGTACGTACGCTGGCTCCTTGCCATCTGCCGGCGGCTCAACCAGTTTAATGTCGAATACCCACCGCTCGAGGGTCGCGCGGGTGTCCTTTGCCAAGATCACCAAGACCAGCTGGGTCACTGAGCCCGTCAATATCCATTCTGTGCGTCAGCGTCAGCGTTGGGACGTTGTCTTGTGACACCCTCACTTTGGACCTGTGTTAAGATCCTTTCCAGTCGTACAGTTAACATCTCCATAGCATTTGGACGCCAGAACGTACTTTTCGAGGTAGTTCTCAAGGGCGAGATCTTGTGTTACTAGAACGACTTGTCCGTACTTTTTGACCATATGAAAGTCATCTGAGGGGTAAACCTCGCGTTGAAAGAGGATACTGCGACCAGAAACGTGGGTGGTCGCGTCCATAGGGAATAGATGGACTTACGAGTTGACGGCGTACTTGAAGAATTCCGTGACGATGGCAGTAGAGCCCTTGAGGGTGATTGCCTGCCTGTTTGCTTGCTTTGAGGGAGGCATCTCGGAGTGGTTGAGATTCGACGCGTCTGTCACGTGGGCGGGTCACAGTGTCTCTCTTCCTCGAATGTCGGGCTCGTCGCAGTCTCCGTCTCCGCGCGAGACACCGAATGTCTCTGAGACGGATAGAATAATGCTCGAATATCTTCGCTCTCGGGGCCATGCAGCTGCAGCCAAAGGCTTGCTTGAAGACATTGAAGCTAACGAGTCCGACAAGGGCAAGCAGACGGAAACAATCCCTCCCGAGCAACTTCTCAAATCGCTCGCTGTATATGCTCAGAATCCTTCACGACCAGGAGAAAACGTCCTCAAAGACTCTGCAAGCGTCTTGCACGAGATCGCAGCGATGGGCAATCCCAGCAACATCCAAAATCTTCTCGCCAGCATCGGCTCTGTGGGTGCCGAGGACATCCTTTCCCTGGACCCCACCGACAGGCACGAGGGCTACCGCGAGCTTGAGGCGTGGGTCGACGGGTCTCTCGACATGTATCGTGTGCGTTGCCTCAGAAATAAATACTTGACGCGTTCCTTGAACCGATTTCATTCAGCCTGAATTTCGTCCGATCTTGTTTCCAATATTCTGCCATTTCTACCTAGATTTGATTCAGCGCGGTCTTAAAGATGCCGGTACGCGTTCTGCGTTATCTGCATGACTGAATCGAGTTAAACAACGCTAGCCGTCAAATTCTATTCAACGTTCGCTTCATCGCTCGCTCCATCACACAGTGCAATTTTACACCATATATCCACTCTGCTCCTCCCGGCTCATGTCCAGAACGATGAAACTGCCCAGAGATTCCGGGACGAAAAATATGTTGTACGCATGAGCCGTTCCGGTTTCGGGCTCCTCGTCGGTTGGTTGACCGAAGGGGTCGGAGGAGAGGCGTTCGGAGCAGGTGACGGCTTTACTGGTGAACTGGGCAAGCGTGGCCGAGTAGCAATCATGCGAGTCGTCAATAATCACCTCAGATTCGATGGCAAGTCTGTTTCCATCGTTGTTCCGTCGATGTTTCATGACTCCCAATCCAGTTACGTCGTCCAATACCACTTCTGTCTCGCCAAATTCTTGGGAAGAGTCTACTGGATTACTTTCTGCACTCATTCCCCGCGCGAATGGTAGCACAGCCAGTTTGACCAACCCACAGGCGTTCAACGTGTCTCGAGGAGACCTCAAACTGGGACCTGCCCCGCTGTCGGATGAGCTTCGCGCCGAGACGCAGCGTGTGCTGAGGGAACAGGCTCTCGTTGATAGGGACCCCAGTGCACAGTACGATATCCAGAGCACTAGACAAGCCATCCCTGGAGTGGTGTCCCCTGTGGAATCTGATCTCCTCCCCCATCCCCCTTCGTTTCGCACCATCGATGTAGAGCGTGAGGCAAACCACGTCCGTGATGCCAGAAAACGCATTCGATTAGAACCTTCCCTTCTCGCTAATGTGGACGTCAACTCTACGCAAGGCGCCGCGGTCAGAGCACGCGCATTACCCAGCATTTGTGCCTATACTCTTCATGACGTACCGGAGGGGTGAGTGTTTCGACGCTTCTAAAGGGCCCAAAGTTCACACCATGCAAGCACCCCTTGCTGCACATTCTCCCCGGACACCTCAATGATGGCCGCTGGGTTCGCTGAAAGTTATGTCCGACTATGGAGTCTCAAGGGCGAAAAGCTGCGAGGTTTGAGAAGCGACTTCACATCTACATCAATACGAGATTGTAAGCATGTGCAGTCCGATAGTCGAACATGTTCATATTCACGTCTTTTCATCTTAGCTACGTCGCTTCGCAAAATCCGAGAGAAAGGCGGTAGTATCACGCGAAAACTCATCGGCCACAGCGGGCCTGTCTACTCTGTTGCATTCGATCCATTGAGCGGGTCAGCGGCTGCCCCGAAATACCTGCTCTCATCTTCAGCCGACGCAACTACTCGCCTGTGGTCAATGGAGACTATGACCAACATTGTCGCCTACCGTGGCCACGAGAATCCCGTGTGGGATGTCAAATGGAGTCCGCTGGGGATCTACTTCGCAACAGGTAGTCGTGATCGGACTGCCAGGCTTTGGTCAACAGACAGAATCTCATGTCTACGAGTGTACGCTGGTCATCTGAGCGACGTTGATGTAAGGCATTTTCAAGAAACCCAGTCGCGGTCCTTGATTCATTTTAGTGTGTACAATTTCACCCAAATTCTTTGTATCTGGCGACTGGCTCCAGTGACTGGACTGCCCGGCTATGGGATGTTCAACGTGGGTCGTGTGTGCGGGTTTTCATTGGACACCAAGGCGCGGTCTCTTCCTTGGCCTTGAGCCCTGACGGTCGTTATCTTGCCAGTGCAGGTGCGTTCAGCCTTTCAGGCCAGATGCGTGACCCAACGTACCTCAGGGGAAGATCTTGCTATCAATCTATGGGATCTCGGCTCTGGCAAGAGAATAAAGAAGATGACTGGCCACACTTCGTCGGTATATTCACTTGCTTTCAGTGCTGAATCGTCTCTGTTGGTCAGTGGTGGTGCAGACTGGACGGTACGATGCTGGGATGTCAAAAGTGCCGGTGGATCGAGGCAGAAACCTCGGGAGAATGGCAACTCGTCGTACATGTCGATGGGGTTGGCCACTGGCGAGCCGGCAGCAACACCAGTCAGCTACGGAGACGAGGAGAATATGGAGACGTAAGTTCTTGTGCACATCATTCCGCGTCTTCGACGTCTAAATGCGTGGTCAGAATCGATTTGCTCGCGACGTTTCCGACGAAACGGACACCGATAACCAACGTACAATTCACTTCCCGGAACCTGTGCTTAGTAGCTGGTCCAAGCCTGTCTTCGACGTCCAATCCCACATTTCTTCCCTGAAGTACCTGCACGACCGATGGTAGGCTTCTCTTGTGCCTTTTCCAGCTTTGCCACCTCATTCTTGCTCTTTTCAGGCCGATTTGTGGCAAGGGTGGAGTCATATGGACGGCGGCTAATCGTTGCACTCATTGTCCGAGCGTTGTCTTGTTTCAGCTTGATCGAAGGATGCTGCTGGGACTCACGGGTTGGGATGAGTGCGTTCGTTGAGAAGTGTCGGCAAGGTGTGTGGATTATGCATTTTTGAAGACACTCTTTCCTCGTATCAGTTGTGGATCCCCCGCTTTGGTGCTGCGCTTTTGCATTCTGCGTCTTTCGTTACCGTAAATCTGTAGCATGTATAGCCCCGGTAGTTTTGAAAGTAGACAACGCGTCGCACGCCGAGTGCAAAGCACCACTGTTAAGTAATGTTATGTTGAATGACATTGCATGTACTTGCAATTGAGGCACACGAGTAGCTCACGTGCCGCCATTTGAAGCGCGCCCCGCTTGACCAACCGGGTTGACCACTCATCTCGACATTGTACAACGTTGCCTGTACCACACCACACTATGGTAATTTTCTTTCCTTCTTCTGTCTCTCTTCCTCATGTTCCCCGCTTCAGTCGGAAATGGAGGTTGACGATGCCATGGGTGGCAGCATTCCCCAAGCAGCTGGCCCATCCATGCCCATTATCCATTCCGATATTTCTAACACTCAATGCAAGCGAAATTTCCATTGTTCCTTCTTTCCTCTGTACTAATGCCTCTCAGCTGCTTCTCCTGTACCCCCCGCACCCCGTGATAGCATACGTGACATACAGGTCAAGGTGCACATCCGACGACCCGACCGTGATTCGTGGGTCTACATTGGCAGAGGTATCGTGTCCCAGGACCTCAACGGGCAGGCATTACGCGTCGGTTCGTCCTCTCTATCTAGACTTCTGCGCGCGCCTCTGACGTCTTCGCTCCAGTGGTCAAGGCTGTCTCGACCGGCAAGGTGATCACTGTGTTTAACGAGGTCAGTCTTCCTTCCCCTTGCATCATTTGGAGCAAATTGTTCATTCTGAGACGTTGCATTAGAATTCGGACCTGCAAGCAGAAAAAAGAGGCAATTTTGTTGTCATTGGATGCGTTGAAGGCTCCCGTGTCGTTTCCTGGTCCCTGAACGTGAGCATTTGCCGTCCGCATGGACATATCCTCTGGGCCTCATCTTCGACAGGCGCTGAACAATTCGGACACAATTCGACTACTCGCTAGTATCGAACTCGCGTGCTATAAATGTAAACAGGCAGTGGCCGATCCGCGTATGCACACTAAGGCTCGCCGTCGAATTGAGCGTGTCATAAAGGACGACAGACGCCGCCGCCACAGGCGGAGAAAAGACCAAGACGCCATGATTGACGCGTTTTCAAAGCAGACCATTGGTTCTGGGCCTATGGACGAGGCTCCACCGCCGGAGATGTAGTTGGGTGTCCTGTTGTTGTACGTTGCTCTCAGATATGGACGCATACAAATGTATTTTACTAGACTTGTCGTGCACTGCGCTTTCTCTGCTTGAATGAATGTTAATGACCTCAATATCAGCGCTAAGCGCGCATGCCCCCCGCAAGTTGCTGGTGGTCGGCGCTTTCAAGAAGGCCGACCGCGCGGATAAGCTCATAAGATAGCTCGGCGTTGGACGATTCGACTGTCGGGCTTTCCTATCTATACCACTCCAGTCCGTGCAATGGACTTCGATAGCACTGAGACGCGGTCAAAGGTAACAGAGAACCGACAACCATTATTCGCCCGCGGTCTGATTGCATTCGACGCCCTAATCTAGTCCTAAATGTCCACTCGAGTTTTGTCGAGCGCCTACTGCCAAATTTCCTTCGCAACTTGCAGCAATAGGCGCAATTTCGCCTTCTCTTCCTTCAAGGGTCGGTTAATTATGACATTCGCGATGTCGGCGGGAATACTCACCTCCTCTGTGATAGGGTTTCCCTCCCAGGTAGACGCGAACCCACACTGCGGACTGATACATAGCCTAAGGAGGTTGGATCAGCAAAAAAGTGGGAACTCAAAGCAATGACTAACTGGTTTAGTGCTGCCTCTTTTGATCGAGGGTGGACTCCGTTGGCAACCACTTCCGCAGCTTCGTGAATTCGGGCCTTAAGCACACTAGCATCTTCAAGCTGAATTCGCAAGTCAGGTTGAATGGCAACAGAATTCACGGGCAACATGCCTTGGGGCTCTTGGTCGTTACGATCCCGAGAACCGCGACTTTGTTCGGCGGAAGGTATCTAAGAGGCGCAAAATCTCCCGAACGCTCATCATCGTATTCCATCTATTTGCAGAAAAATCAGCGGGGTTAGGCACCGATGGAAAGATCCCAACATAGAATGTATCCACATCCATCTTCTCGAAAAGCCTGGCGGCAATGAATTCGTAGCCTCCCTGCGTCGCATGAGGATTCAGGCAAGGATGAAGGTTCCGAAAATATCTTACTTCCGAGAAATGAACGCCGCCCTGTCATGAGGATAGATATCATTAGCACAGACAAGAGTGAACAAGAGTGACTTTGCATACCGTGAAATTTCCTCTACATATATGCAGGCCTATGTGTAAATCCTGTGGACGGCCAGCGGTACACACATTGATCGCCCGAATATAAGTGTCCAGCAATGCTGCATGGTCCACCCCTGCCGCTTCCATTCCTTTGATCATGTCTGCTATCGTATGAGTTGCAGTTTCGACGTGGTGAACATGACATGCCATCGCTGCAGAAAAAACAGAAGGTGGGGTCGTCGAACTGGATATTTCCTGTCGATGAGTGAGATGCAGAGGCGGAAAATGATGGCGTCAGAAAACTTACGGCACCCGAGGTCGTAAAGCTCTTTGATCTCCGCACGATAAGCCACTCCCAAATCGTCAAAGTATTCATCTGGTTGCGCTCAGGGCGGCACGAAGTTTAGACTCATCGTGGAACACACCGTCAGATTGATACACAGCGGGGTCGTACGTCAGGTCGGAGCCGTGGCGTTGATGAATCCATGTCGGAGGACAGAAGTTCACTTTGATTCGGCTAACATCCTGAGCAAGAGTTCATGACGCAATCATAACAAGTATACAGAGATGATGCACCTCCGCAGGGACTATGCTTTTGAGGGCCTTGAATTGGTCGACGTAGAAAGGCACTGTCCGCTTGATCTTTCCCTATGCATAACGAGTTAATTGACGTGCCAAATGGTCCCCGGCGAGACCCTTACGGAACAGTGAAAAGATGGGAATTCCGTGAAGCCCATGCCGATCATCAATTTGACGTGAGGAAGATAGCCCTGAAAGGAGTTCACTGAGGGTAAAATCCGTACTTAGTGGCTCCGTGCCTTGAAATCAGATATTGGGCCTTGCAAATGTACGAGGTCGATCACATATGTAACTTAACACATGAGAAGCGACTCACGGCGCGGAAGGAAAGTCATTCCCTCTAGTTGGTCGAAAACTCCCTCGAAATACACTTCTCTGCTGTATCATTAGTCCAAAGCTGGAGCGGATCCCTGGTTGCATCACCTTCGCATTTCACCGTCAGTAATGATACCAAGGCCGAGCTCGCGCTGAAGTTTGACAACATGTTCAACGGCGGCATCTTCTGCAGCTATGAGATCCTCTGGCAAGCCCCTGCCTTGCTGCTTCAAGTTCCTTTGCTCGTAGAGCTGAGGAGTGCGAATGAGAGAGCCGACGTGTTCAACGCGAAAGGGAGGGCGCAGCTTCAGGGAGGACATTGCGAATAGACAGACAAATATCAGGTTCAAAGGGTTTATATCCTGGTCACAACAAAGTATAAATGGCAACGAGGCATGGGTGAGAAGATGAGATGCTTCTGCTCGGAATATGAAGGACATTGTCGTGATAGACGACGAGGCAAGTCATGAACTCCTGTTAGAAATGAAGGCTAACGGAGCATAGCGGTCCGATACGACGCGGTTTGGACGGAACGCGGAGGGGAAGCGAGGCATGAAAGCGCCCGGAATGTGCTGAGTGGTGGTGGCCAGACAGGACGGAAGCAATGAGCACTTAGAAGAGTTCTTAGAAGTGCTGGGACGCATCACGGGAGCCAGGATTCCGATAGAAGCGTGTTACTCAGTCGTGTCGGGACGCAGGAGTGCGCGAAGATTATCGATGTCAGGGTTATCTTTAAAATATTTATTTTTGCATATATTTTGATATTCTGATGTTATTTGCCGTGGGAGGTACTGGCCAGGCACAGCCGCCGGGCCAAAGAAGCACACACAACTCATCCTCAAGACATCGGTGAGCAGGCCAATCATTTTTCAGTCCAACGTCGCTGAGGGCCAACAGCAATGGGTTTTGCGCACAACAATGTCCTCCACGCCAACCACTTCCGGAAGGATTGGCAGCGACGCGTCCGGACGTGGTTCGACCAGCCCGGCCGTAAGCTTCGCCGTCGTACAGCCCGCAAAACCAAGGCCGCCACCCTCGGCGTGCGTCCCTCGAGCTCCTCCGCCCCGCCGTCCGTGCACAGACTGTGCGGTACAACCGCAAAGTCCGTGAGGGCCGTGGCTTCACCCTTGCTGAGCTCAAGGCGGCCGGCGTGGGCCGCAAGGAGGCTCGTGGCGTCGGCATTGTTGTTGACCACAGGCGGCGGAATCTGAGTGAGGAGGGCAAAAAAGTCAACGTTGAGCGTCTGCTGGCGTACAAGTCCAAGTTGATTGTCTTCCCTCGCAAGGCGAGCAAGCCCAAGAAGGGCGACTCCACTGTCTGTTTTCTTTTCATTTGTTTCTCTGCCGGTATCTTATTCATTGCACCAGGGTGACGATCTCATCGCCCCACCACCCGCGTCGCAGTTCCCCTCCCGGAAGCATACCCTGCCGAGTCACCCCGCAAAATCACCGCCGAAGAACGCGAGTTCAATGCTTTCCGCACCCTCCGTGTTGCTCGCGCCAACCAGAGACACGAGGGCGCTCGCAAGGCTCGCCAGGCAAAGAAGGACGAGGAGGAAGCGGCCAAGAAGAAGGTATGTGTAAATCTTTTCATTTTTCAGGGTTCTCTGACGTCTTTCCTTGCAGTAAACTGCTTGATAGCTTTTTCTTCCTTCTCTTCATGCCAAAATGTTACGCCATTATATTGTCTGTCTGTTGTCCATGCCCTACCATACTATGCAGTCAATATATGCGCACACTCCAACCTCTGGCAGGCAAACTGTAGGTCTAAGCTCAAACGCAAGTTCTAATATTTAGTACGCGTCTACTATGCCTTTTTTTCCTCGTACAAACCGAGTTTCTTGTCTACCGCCTCCTTGGCTTCCGCGTTTGCCACAGTACCGATGAGCTGGACTTGGTCTGCGACGTCCTTGAGCACGCCCAGCACGTCCTGGTTGCCACTGATCCAACCAAACTCGGCATATACAAGCCCTTGCTCCTTCGCAAACTCTTTAACGAGCAGACTCGCCGCCCTCAAGTTGTGTCGGGGGAGGCGGGGAAACAGGTGGTGGGTCACCTGTAGGTGCAGCCCGCCGTGAATCCACCCGATATTTTCTGGACAGATGACGTCGGTCGTTGTGCGCAGCTGGCGGTCGACAAAGGACTCGGTGGGGCCGAGGTCCGCGGTCGACATGGAAAAGTGCGAGAGAACAATTTGAACGTGCACCGGCGCGGCAGCTATGTGGCTGGCGAGCAGGTACAAGAGGGCGTTGCGCCAGGAGCCAGTGCCGGCCATGACGCAGCCAAACCAGTACCAGAAAAAAGCGATGCCTGCGACCTCGAGGCCCCAAGCCCAAAAGGCACCGCGGGTGCGCTTTGTGTCGAATGCCCAACGAACGAGGAAGGGGTATGAATTGGCATAGAGGTTAAAGCGGGCAAGAAAGAGGACGAGATAGAAGAGGCGATGCTGGAGCTGCACGAAAAAGTGAGCAAAGCGGTCGAAATGCAGGGTGCGTTTGTAGTACGTCGACCACAGAGAGTCGAAGAAGACGGGCGAGATGGCAATGAAAGGCAAGTGCTCGATGTCGGGATCGCTGTTTTGAGTCAGGTAAGGGAAGGACTGAAGTAGGTCAGATACGCACTGGGTTGGGTGGTTTGGGACGACTATAGAAACAGTGCGGTCAGCACAAGGGATGGGATGGGAAACAGTACGCACGATGGTGAATGTTGTGATTCTACGAGATATATGAGCGCAGGACGCGGGGGAATGAAGGGATGTGAGCTCACATTGACCCACCAGCCGATGCTGAGACCACCAATCCAGTCGGCGATGAGGATGCCCAGAAGACGGTCAATGACCCAGTTGTGAGTGACACTAACGTGTCCGAGGTCGTGGGCGGTAAAAGTGAGCTGCTGCCAGAAAAGACCGAGGAAGACAGCGCTGGTGATGAACCAGGAATGGGCATACGCGTAAGCGGAGAGAGACGCGAGGAGGGTATAGCGGAAGATCTCAGGGCCGTAGCCAGCGATGTAACGAGTCTGGTAGAGACGCGCGTCGCGTATACGCTTATGAAGTACCTTGTAGGCCGCGGAATGCCGGTTTTGGTCGTCGGCAGACAGGACGGTGGGTTGCGGCTCGAGAGTCTCGCGCGTAGGAGCGCTGTCAGGATCGGCTTCGCTCTTGACGAGCAGAATCTGTGTGCCGCTGCGGACTGCGTTGGCCTCGTTCCGCCAGGTATTGCTGCTGGTTCGGACCCAGCCGGACATGACCGGGGGACCAGGGGCCGCCATGGGAGCTCTACTGTGCCTACCTTGTAGCGCCGGACAAGGTCCAGGACGTGGTCGGGGTGGTACGAGTCGATTTCGTCGGACGCATCTCGACCGACGAAATGAAGAATGGAGAGAGCGCCCCCGGGATGCTGGTCAAGCCATTTTGGGGGAATATGCAGGAGACTGTCGTGGTAGACGACATAGTGCTTTCCTGCGAGTATTCCGGCAGCGACAGTCTCTCGGGAGACGGACATGGGCGGAATTTACGATGAAATTATTGCATAAGATACTATTTTGGTCGTTATGGGACGAGTTGATTGGCATGTGTTGTTTGCCGCTTGCCATCCTCCTCCTCATCCACAACTCCCATCATGGCCACCGCCGTCTCCCGTCCCCGCAAATCTGAGGGCGACAATCCCTTCTCGGACGAAAAGGCTTCCCCCCCTGTACCTCCCAAGAAGCAGCGCCAGCCTCCGCCTCGTCCCACCAAGGACATCGTCGAGGAAGTGCGCGATACCGTCGTCGTCCGTGGCCAAACGAATCGTATGGCCCGCAGCCAGACGTCAGTACATCTCTGTTCCATCGCATCTCACCCTGACTTCACCCACAGGACCGCACAGAGTAGTCCACCCCGCACTGCTCCACAATTGGGTCCGCGATCGCTCTCGCAGGATTCCGTCCCTGTAGACAAGTCGAAAAAGTCCAGCAAGAAGGGCTCCAAGCACGCCGATGTAATCGATAGGCTGGATTACACGGGCGTTGGACCCAGTACGTCGTTCCTCGTCGGTTCTTCGGCTCCTGTCATCTGACCAATCTTATCGCCAAATTACAGTGTTCCACCATGATGGCCCTTTTGATGCCTGCGCCCCGTCACGCAACCGCCAGAAGAACCGGGCACCTATGATGGCTTGGAGCGACAAGCAAGGGGATACTCCCAGACAGTACAACGACAATCCGTATCCCTCCCCGAACGCTTACTCGGCCTTTTCCCCCACCGAGTACGACCCTCCACCCAAGAAGAAGGTCGACGCAATTGCCGAGGCATGGGGCATCCACGAACCCGAGCCGTATGAAGAGTTTTTCGCTGGGGGCGGGGAGGCACAACAGGCAACACTCCCGCTAGCTCCATCTACAATGGCAAAGAGTCCTCCCGTAAACTATCTTCGGCCGAGCGCCCCCGGGCTCATGCCCGCCGCTCACAACTGCCACCGCCGATGCCCATCTTTGTTCCTGATGGCGTCATCGACAACCCTCCCGACAGTCCTGGTTCCCCTGATGGCCCGAAGCGCAACAAGTCCATCATGCACCGCATCCGCAAGATGCGTGATGCCCCTAACGTACCAGTCCCGGACGACGACGAGGCAGCAGCAGCTGATGCAGCCAATAGCGATAACCCCACCCACCGCTCCCAAAACTCCTTTTTGGGTCGTTTTGCGGGTAATGGCCGCAACGGGAACCCCAACGTGTCGCCGACTTCTGAGAACTCCGAATCATACGTCTTCATTGAGCCCAGGACGGGCGTCAAGGACCTTCCACCGACGCCCTCTGGTGCACCGACGAGCAGTCCGCGCGACATCAACCGACGCGACTACTTTGATGAACCAGAAGCGGTCCCTTCGAGTCCTGGCAGTGGTGGTGCCGGTCTGGGGAGAAAGACCAGTCTCATGAAGAAGGTGGGGAGAGTCGTGCGAGGGACGAGATGAGGACGGCCTCCCTGTATCATGTAATTATGCCCAACTTTCTTTTTTTTGTTTCTATCGTTTCGTTTTACACCTTGGTGTAGATCTACGCCCCCTTGTATACCTGGACCATGTTCCCTTCGAGCTGATTGTATTCATTATCTACTCCCATTTACCCCATCTGGAGGACCTATTTACCTTACAAAACCAACTGTAGTCTTTTGGTAATAACATTTTACTTCTACCGCCGGGCGTTAATACCCGCTGCTCGTAATGCCTCTTTAACCTCGCCAATGGCGACCTCTTCGCGGTGGAAGATCCCGGCTGCAAGCGCCGCCTCAACATTTGTTTCGGCGAACGCCTCAACAAAGTGGGCCGCCTTACCAGCCCCACTACTGGCGACAACGGGGATCCGTACATTGCGCTTGACGAGCTTGAGCAAATCCAAGTCGAACCCGAGGCCCGTCCCGTCGCGGTCGATACTGTTAAGGAGGATCTCCCCGGCCCCCAGGGCTTCCACTCCTTGTGCCAGCTGCACTACAGACAGAGGTCTAGTCTCGCGGCCGCCTGACACAGTGCACTGGTACCACCAACCGCTGCCGTCCGTGCCACGGACCACCTCGTCTGCGTACGGTCCCGTATAGTCCGCTTCCACGGCCATACGCCGCGGGTCGATCGACACGACGACGGCTTGTCGCCCATAGGCGTGCGCGATAGTCTCGATCGCGCTCATCCCGTCCAGCGCACCTCCGCGCGCGCGGAGTTTCTCGACGGCGTAGACGGCTTCGGAGCCGATGCTGACCTTGTCCGCGCCGGCGCGAAAGTACGCGGACGCGACTTCGAGCGCGCTCCGGACTGTGCCGTCAGGATCGACCGTGTCTTTGATTCCACCGCCAATCGTCAATGGGACAAAGATTCGCTCCGCGGCTGCGCGCACCACGGCGAGCATGGGCTGGTCGTTCAATGGCGAGTGGCGGAAGGACGTGATGTTGAGAAGGCAGAGCTCGTCGGCGCCGGCAGCGTAGTAGCGCTCGGCGAGCGCCACGGGCTTGCCGAGGTTGCGCACGGCGCCAGCAGTGGTGACCTCCGTTGAGGTGTCTTTTTCGCGAACGTCATACTGGTCGCCCTTGTCACGACGAGGTCGCCTGCGTCGTTGGCGCGCACGTCCATGCACGCGATGATGCGCTTCGTGAGTCCATCTTTGGGACTGGGTGTTCGCACAACGCGTGGAATGGTGGGATCGGGGGAAGGGCCGATGTCTGGAGAGCGCAGCCATTTATCCAGCAGCGCAAGGCCAGCGGCTCCTGATTTTTCAGGATGGAATTGGGTCGCGAAGACGTTGCCCTTCCTGATGGCAGAGACGAAGAGCTCCTGGCCGTACTGGGTCGTTGCATGCACCCATTCGGCCGCCTCAAGGTATTTTTCCGGATTGTATTTAGCGCAATAAGAGTGAACAAAGTAGTAAAACGCCGGTGCACTCGAGTCAAGAAGCTCGGCGGAGTTCCAGCCAATGTGGGGGACCGCCTTGTCATGATCTGAAAAGCGCTCGATAGGACAGGGAATTATGCCAAGACCAGGGGAAGGAGACTCGTCGGAGGATTGAAAGAGGACTTGCATGCCTATGCATATTCCAAAGTAGGGTTTCCCCGAGCGAATATATTCACGCAAGGGCTCCAGTAGACCGCGTCTGGAGAGATGTTGTATAGCAGACTCAAATGCGCCGACACCAGGAAAGACGAGACTCTGGGGGAAATTTTCACATTGCTAGGGGTTGCAAGATGGACGATTGACTGACTGTCGCGTCGGCAAAGTCTGCAGGAGCGTCTATCCAGCGGAATTCATGGCCCAGCTGGCGGAGAGAATTTGCGAGACTGGTGACATTGCCGGCGCCGTAGTCGAGGAGAAACAACATCTGGCGCGTGAGGATCGCGTGCACGTCGCGTAATTTATACGATTCCGAATGTGACTCGGTATAAAAGACTACGATGAACGTTCCACGTTATTGCCTCCTGCCACCATGTCCAGTCCGATCGCAATCCCCAATTCCTCTGGCCATGCTGTCGCCGCGTCGGCGTCTCCCACTCAACCCGCTTCCTTCCCGTCGCCAAACTTCAAGAACAAGGTCCTGCACCCCGTCGAAAACGTTCATCTGCGTCTGCTGCTCCTCGAAAACATCAGCCAGGAAGCAGTTGTCGCTTTCAGAGCCCAGGGATTCCATGTAGATCACCACACAAAAGCCATGTCTGAGGACGAGCTGGTCGCAACCCTCCCTTCGTACCACGCCGTCGGCATTCGCAGCAAGACAAAAATCACAGCTCGAGTCATAAAAGCAGCCACCAAGGTTGGTTCATTGCCCCGCGACCTTCGGGAGGTGCTGAGTATTGCTGCCAGCTGCTGGTCATCGGCTGCTTCTGCATTGGGACAAACCAAGTGGACCTCCCAGCCGCAGCCCAGGCCGGCATCCCGGTGTTCAACTCGCCCTTCTCCAACTCTCGCTCAGTTGCAGAGCTCGTCATGGGGGAGCTCGTTGCGCTCTCACGCCAACTTTTTGAACGCGCATACGAGCTGCGGCAAGGCGTCTGGAACAAGCAGTCCAAGGGCTGCTGGGAGGTCCGTGGGAAGACGCTCGGCATTGTGGGTTACGGCCATATTGGCTCCCAGTTGTCTGTCTTGGCCGAGGCTTTCGGGATTCGGGTCATCTTTTTCGACGTCCTCAACATCATGCCCCTCGGTTCGGCCCGTCAGGTCGAATCCCTCAACGTACTCCTCGCAGAGCCGATTTTGTAACGCTCCACGTCCCCGAACTTCCGGAGACCATCAACATGATATCTCGGCCGCAGCTGGAGCAGATGAAGAGGGGCTCATACCTAATCAACAACTCCCGCGGCAAGGTGGTGGATATTCCTGCCCTGATACAAGCCCTTCAGTCCAAGCATCTTGCGGGTGCATGCATCGATGTTTTCCCGTCAGAACCTGGCTCCAACGGCTCCCCATTTGACGACCAAGTCAATCCATGGGCTAGCACCTTGCGTGCCCTCCCCAACGTGATCCTCACACCTCACATTGGTGGCTCGACTGAGGAGGCCCAGCGCTTGATTGGGGAGGAGGTAGCACAGGCCCTGACGCGTTACCTCGACTACGGATCGACGCTGGGCGCGGTCAACTTCCCCGAAGTCGACTTGCGCGCAATGACCCAGGATCAAGGCGATCACATTCGCGTCTGCCACGTCCACAAAAATCAACCTGGTGTGCTCAGACAGGTCAACGAGGCGCTCTCGCCATACAACGTCGAGAAGCAGTTCTCCGACTCCAAGGGCGACGTCGCGTATCTCATGGCTGATATTGCCGACGTTAGCATCGAGGAGGTCAGTAAACTGCGGGAGATTATCAGCGGCACCAGCGCCAACATCCTCACTCGGTTCTTGGCTTAAGAAGGCGCGTTTGTTTACTAGAAAATACCGACAATGGACGGTTCAATAGCATGTGCAGTATATTACATTGCGTGCAATTCGATTAACAGGCATAATGTACAGTTTCCAGAATCCATTGCAGTGCATCGCATCTTTCAAGCCTCTTCTTCCGGGTCATTGATCCCGCTACTGAGAATGGCAAACGAAGTCTCGCTCTCCGGCAGGCATGGAGAGTCGTAAATCTTGCAGGTACGATTGTTCCCGCGCCCCTTCCTGAGCTGCAGCCTACCCCGAAACCTCAAGGCGTGAACAACAGAGAACAAGCGCAACGTACCGAGTGGTCGATGCATGGGCCATGATGTTGCCTCCGATAGGCTTCTTCTCATTCCCATAGGCTCCCGGCGCGGCGTCGGGAGTAGACATAACCTGGTTAGTGACAACGACAGCAATCCCGAACTGGAAGCAAGATTAAGTTAAGGCGGATGCAAAGCGAAATTGACGGGGGCACCTCGTCGGCTAGACGCTGCAGAGTATGAAGGAATTTGCCGAGGTGGTTCTGGCGATTGGAGAGTTCGCCGCGCCCGTTGAAATCGGTGCGGTAGAGCGCGGTGCAGGAGTCAACGATTAGAAGGCAGAATCTTGCGCCACAAAGACATTTAGCGCCCAAATTATCGATGTACTGAAGTCATGAGAACGCACCTCGATTCAGCCATGAGCGCACTCGCGCTGGTGAGGAGCGTGTTCTGATGGTCTGCGTTGTACGCGCGAGCATAGGCAACATTGTCTAGCACCTCTTCGCCGTTGAGACCGAAGCGCTCTGCGACGGCCAGGAGACGCACGGGGCGGAAGGTGCCCTCAGTGTCGATGTAGAGGCACTTGCCCTCGCCACCGCCCATGCTGACGGGAAGCTGGCAGGTGACGGCGAGGGTGTGGCAGAGCTGCGACTTGCCCGTGCGGAACTCGCCAAACATCTCAGTGATCGCGCCCGTCTCAATGCCACCTCCGAGGAGCGCATCGAGCTGTTTAGATCCAGTGGTGATGTGCACGAGCTCCGAGCGACGCGCGTGAATCTCGGTCGCGGTCTGAAAGCCCATGGGGACGATCTTGGTTGCTGGTGGACGGGTAAGCAGGGGAAGAAAGGCTTCGACAAGGCCGAACCTTCTGCGATAATCTTGTCTGCTTTTTGCTCAGAGATGCCTTTGATCGAGATAAGGTGCTTGCGGGGAGTATACACTACTGATTCGACGGTGTTGAGACCGGCTTCGACGAGTTTCTTGATGTCGTTGGCATTGATGCCAACTTCTTGGAGCTTGGAAACGAGAAGAGGCCCAGTGGGCGCGTACTGGTCGTCCTCCTCTTGCTGCTGAGAAAGTTGAGACATGATGGTGCGTGTGTATGTGTGGGAGAGAGGATAGAAACAGAGAAGTCGGTTGACGGCGCAAGCTACGCGGACTAGTTTGGTGCTGCGTAAGCTACTTAAAAGCGTGTTGAATCAGGTCACGTTTGCGTGTACCAGCAAACACAGCACAACATCGCGCTCATTGTTCACTATGGCCACTCTGTGTTCCCTTCCACAAGAGTTGACCATTCACATCCTGAAAATTTTACTTGCAGACTCGCAACTGGCTACCGTGGATCTTTTAGAACCCGTTGCCCTGCTACTTTCCCGGATATCCAGATTTTTCAGGGAGCTGATGCTCAGTACTCCCATTTTATGGACGCATCTTCGTTTACACAGCTCGCGGGACCTACGCATTGCTCCAAAATTCCTCGAACGTTCCAAATCTTGTTTGATCGATGTTTTCGTTTCCTTCGATGACATGGAATTAATCTCTCCGGAAATCGTTCAGAGCTACGCTGTTCCTCGCTGGGCGAGGCTCACCGTCTATAGCTCCTTATGGAGCGAGATAGTGGACGTTTTAGAGGCGATCGCGGATATCCCGACACCCGAGCTGCGCGACGTTCGTCTATGCTCCCAAGAAGTCGATTGTTTCAGCCACGAACCTCTCATTCTCTCTGGTGCCGCCACTACAGTGACCTCCCTCACAATGCGTGGCTGCACCAGCTGTCTTGCTCCTCTCCCTCATCTGACGAGGCTAAACATCTCTCGCTTACTTTGCGGCTACGAAGAATTCCGAGATCTCATTCAAGGTTCGTTTTCTCCTTTTTATGGCGGCATCGTTTGTCACCGTGTCCAGCCTCGCCAAGTCTGGAGACCCTCATTTTGGGCGAGTTAATCGATCGTCTTGATGGCTCTCTCTCTCTCGAGCAGCCGAACCCCACACTGCGACCTATGATCGAGGCATACTCGCTAAAATATCTTGCCGTGGGATTTACGAATGTCTACCTCCTGACTCCCAACAACCCTGTAAGTTCCGGGCAGTATACGAGCTGTATGTGGCTGAATGGTTGATCGCAGCCCATCCTCAAATACCTCTCTGCTCCCAATATCGAATATCTTGAACTTTGTGGGTCCCGAGCGGAGCTCGGTGACTTCTCAGGGAAGGAATACCCAGCGCTACGTACTCTATGTCTGCGTGACATGAGCTTCCCGCCATGCGACGTTGCGCTGTATCGCACCTTTTCGAAAATCACCCACCTCGAGCTGAACGATGTTCAGGGTGTGGAATTGTTGACCGCACCCGATGAAGGAGGCGCCCTGCCATTCCCCGACCTTCAGAGCGTCATCTGCACGTGGCCGGATGAAGAAAATTGTGCTTGGCTCCAGCCTTTGCTAGAACACCGGTCGCGCATCGTGCTGAAAGTTCCAGCACATCGGAAGGACGATGTTCTTGTGTTCGCAAGGGACCACGACGTGCAGGTGTTATCTAGTGAACCGCAGAGCTTAATCTGTCCAGAAGACTTTCCGATTCGGGGTTCGGAATATGACGATGAAGAGTCCCATTTTTCTGGATCGGATTTCGGACAGAACGGGTGGGACTCGGAGGAACTCGCTTATTTGCAGGAATGTATGACGGAGACTCCGCATATGAGCTCGACTACGGTCTGGAGGAAGAGGAGTTTGAAGAAGAGTTTGAAGACGAGGAAGAGGAGCTTGAAGACGAGGAAGAGGAGTTGGAAGACGAGGATGACGATGCAGCTTGGGATTGAAATATTATATCATGATTATTGTACAGACGACGCGTCCTCCGTATCCACTACCGGCGCAATAGGAACATTTCTTCTAAGGATTGCTTCGATCTTGTCGACGGCTTTGATGTCCAACATCAGCCTCTGCCATCGGAGTATTTCGTAAATGGTAAGCTGGTCAAGAGTTGTGAGTTTTGTCAATGGAATATTCCGCATTGCGCGCTCCAAAGCAACCGGCGGTTCGTCGCCGGTGACGAAAAGCGTGCGTCGCAGACCCAGAGAATCAATCTTCTGCGAAAGGTGTTTTGTCTTGCCGTTTGGCCAGTCCATGGACGGCATGACACCCAGCGAACGCTCCTTGACCTTGAGACTGAGGGCAACACGCATGCCCATCTGGATGACTTTTCGGGGAGTTTAGTGAAAAGTCTCGCGGCTTGGGTCCAAAGGCGACTCCTCCTCCATGCTGGACCGGACTGCGCAGATCTCCGGCTCGCGCAACGCCACCGCCCTTTTGGCGGAAGGGTTTTCTCCCGTACCGCGCCTTTCGCCGCGAGTTTTTGTATTGGCGGAACCCTGGCGCAACGAGTCGCGGTAATGTGTTACGCAGAGATGGAGGATGTCGCGACGGATGGGTTGGTCGAACACGGTCGGGTCAAGGAGGACAAGATTTGAGGCTGTGGATGGGCCCCCTTTTGTGCACTTGAATGGTGTTGTGAGAGTTAGACAGACTGGAGTGGCTGGAATAATTTAGTCAAGAAATATGCAGTAGAGAGAGGGCGCACCGGTGACCGAAGGGGCCGCTGTCTGAATCGGTGTCGGTGTCGGCGTCGGCGTTGTCGTCGTCAGCGTCGGTGCCGGAGTTCTGAGGCGGGAGCCCACGCGCCTCAGTGGTCGCTTTGCGCGGCCTACAGTGGCTCTGAGCATTCTGGCAAGTGTCTCGTGATCCGGCATCAAAACTGGACAGTCACTGAATCCACCACATCCCTCCCTCAAGCCAGGTCCGTTGTAGCTCATACCCCCCGTTTTTCGTCCTCACCTTTCTCCAGGCTCCTCAAAAATGGCCTCATCAGTAAAGGCCGTCCAGACTTTCGGCAAAAAGAAGGTACGATATACTACATACACGCCTTTTTTCTTGCAATCTTTTTCTTACTTCCTATTACCAGACCGCAACCGCCGTCGCACACGCCCGGGAAGGGCGCGGACTCATCCGTGTCAATGGCTCCCCCATAAACCTCGTCCAGCCGGAGATTCTCCGCCTCAAAGTGTACGAGCCCGTTCTTGTCATCGGTGAAGACGAGTTTGCTGGCATCGACATCCGTGTCCGTGTCAAGGGCGGTGGACACACGTCCCAGGTATACGCAATTCGCCAGGCCATTGCCAAGGCCGTCGTCGCGTATCACTCGAAGTATGTCGACGCCGCACACGCAATGAGCCTGAAGAAAAGCCTGGTGGACTACGACAGAACGCTCTTGATAGCTGATCCTAGACGGATGGAGCCCAAGAAGTTTGGTGGTGGAGGTGCCCGTGCCCGCAGGCAAAAGAGGTATGTTCCAATCCATTTCTTGTATCGTATTTCTATGCTGACCCTCACATTCAGTTACCGTTAAGCGGGCGTGGTTGTCATGTCTTGGTACCAGTCTTGTTGTACCTACGCTCTATGATAGTATGCTGTATGAGCACCATGAACCCGCGATCTGCACTCTTTCCATCGTAAAAATGTGTGAATTATTGAGTGTTTTTCAAGTTGTCGTTATTATTACGTTATATATGGGCTATTTTAAAATAATGTTTTTGTCTCACCTTCCTTTTTGGGACCAGTCACTTTCTCAAATTCAAAACGCGGGCCTGTGTAGCATGATGGCCTCGGGGGGAACACACCCCCAACTATTCCTTAACCTCTCTTTCTATGTTGACCCAGGCAGCGCGAAACATCCTTCTACCGTTCGAGCCCTTAGAGTTGGCCCTATTCCATCATTCACCGTGTCTAGTGCTTATCCTGTTCCAGAACTCCGGCGCGACTATCGTGTACAATCCCAAGGTACGTAACTCTCAAGAACAACATTTTATCGTGCTTTGACCCCAGCCACCAACAAGGATGCAAATATTATCTTGGTGCAGTCGAATACACTCTCTGGCAGGACCATCTTCGAACATGGAATGCGGAGAAAAAGGTCCTCCATGTAAGTGTCTGTCTCACGTTTCCGTCACAATAGGCATAATGCCAATGCAAGATTGACTGGGTATCCAAATCATTGTCCGCGGGGACGCTTTTATACGAGACGGTGAGCCCACAGGTTGTAGTTCAAAGAACTCCATTCGACATCTTCTCTTAGGACAATTGGGGCGACTGTCTAATCACCGAAGACCCTACCATGGTCTTTGAAGAACCCGAGCCTATGAACCTTGATCAGTTGGGCAGTCATAATCTACCGACGCCTCGAATCACACCTGTTGAGGCCCCCCCTAATCACGGAGCCATGAATGGTATTTCCCCCAGTACCTCCATTTCCGATTCCCGCCAGGTGCCGCAACCGCTGGGTGTGGATGCAAGTAATGTCTTTCCCCCTCCCGTTCAGCAACAAGTCGTCCAGAATTCAATTGCTCTACCGCAATTTCCCCAGCAATTTAGCACGCAGGACCTGGGTATACCCCAATCCACCTCTGCCACCCAGCAACAATTTGTCCAGGCCACATTTCCGCCACCTCAATTTCCCCAACAAACAAACTTGCAACAATCCTTTCCTCCCGCGCAGCAGCAAATGGTCCAGGCCCCATTTTCAGTGCCCCAATTTTCTCAACAAATGAATATGCAACAGCCGGGTATGCAACAACCCCTTCATCCTGCTCAAATGCCCCTACACGTCCCCGCAGGGATTGCGTTTGACCCGAACGTCTACACCGCCGTTGTAATGGATATCTTGCAAAGACAGTCATTTTTACCGCCATGGAACGGCACAGCACCACTGAACATGCTAGCCTCATACACTCTCCAGAACCTTATGGGCTCAGCGCAAAATCCTCCGATGACTCAGCCTCCGGGTCTGATACCGTACGCCCATGATCGATCCCGTTCGTCCTCAGTACTGGACCCTGCTCCCTCTCTCGACCAGAAAACGCCTATTGACGTCAAGGGCAAAGGCAGAGCTGTTCACCACGAATCTCGCAGCGCTTCCACTCCCTCCAGGGTGTCTGCAAGCTCTTTTTTAACGAATAAGATCTTCACAGATTCTGGGGTACCCCTGGCATTCTATGTTGCGATAGACTATAAAAAGCGGAATGAGTGTGTGAGCCTGATCAGAGTACGTGTTTACAGCTAATTGTGTCTGAAACTAATCGCTTGGTTGTAGAAACACGGCGGCGAAATTTGCAGTGATATGACAGTGGCCGACTTCGGTGTTCTATCATTTCGCTCCAAGGACTTTCCTGTTCTTCTCGAAACAGTTCTCTCCTCCGACAAAACCAAGGCGGTCAAACCTTCCTTTGTATTCGACTCGGTTGATCGGAAACTGTTACTGGATCCCTCAGACTATGAATTCGACCCGCCTCCCAAGAAGTCAGCGAAGAGAAATCCTAAATTCGCCTCGGTTTCGCCTGCCAAGTCAGACGCAGCAAAGAGGCAAATTGGAACGTCGCGGCAAGTCGAAGCTCAAATGGTCAAGAAGAACGTGGTTCCCAAGATCGAGAGTAGCCCCGGCTCATCTTGTCCTTATTCACCATCACCCTCTCCGCCTCCGGAGAGTACACGAGTACGCTTGAACGACAAAGTGTACCGCTATCCCGAAGTCGAGGCGCAATACACCCGCCAGTATGTCAGGGTGTTGTTGAGCCGGGACCACGAGATGGGGTATACCGCCCTCGCTAACAAACTACACGAGAAGGTTGGTCAATCACCTCTGTAGCAAATGAATCAAGTGACTGAGCTTCCATAGTTGCCGCACCACTCTGCCAAGGCATTGTCTGTATATCTCTCGGGATCTATGCGGGCCGATATCGATGAAATCAGGAAACGAGCTGGTATTGCACACCGAAAGGCTCAGTACAACCAGCCGCATTCTGAGGAGCCCCCTATGAAGCGACGGAGACTGATAGAAGCAGACGAAGCACCACCTATGGGGCCTGCCGCAGACAGCTCTGACGTAGACCCTACGGCCCTGGAGCAGGATCTCAACACGCTCGCTAATTTTTTTGCAAACGGCGGAGACGCCCTGACCGAGACGGACGACGAACAGGACCAGCATGAAAAAGATGCGCAAGTGTGGGCGCGGCTCAGTGAGCAGGCAAGCAGAACATCTCCTTGCGCCTCATACATAACCTGTGCTCAATCACTCTTAGACGCACAGCAAGACCGGTATACCTTGGGAAACCTTCTACCAGAAGTATCACGAGCGGTTTACGGAACTGTACGAGGCTCTTGTTCAAGCGCAGGAGCAGGATGCTCCTGAATAGCACGTCTGCTCGTTTTTTTGAGAACTACATTGAGATTCATGCTTTGGCCGCCTCTACAACGGCGGTGCGTTTGAAAAAGGACTGGTCGGACGGTGGTTTCCTCCCGCGAGCGGTGGTCGCGTCGAATATTCCCATCATGCCACCCATCACAGCGCAGCTACCGACTGCCACAGGCAGAGATCCCTTGCGAAGACCGAGTAAGAAACCAGCGGCGCATGCACCTCAAGATACATGGATCAGTTAAGAATCAACTCTGGAGAAGTGGGACACACCTGTAGCGCCATTTATTTCGTCGTCAATTTGACGCTGATTGGCGACTACGGACTCCGTCCATGCGAATGTTGCACCTACAGCAGCTGTCGGACCGTTGAGAAACTAGCTCTACGCGGCGGAGAGTGTGGAAAGAACACACTGAACAGCCCGATAGGAAGAAGAAACCCAGCATTTCTCCCTCGAAGAGCATTTCGGAGTCCAGAGAAGATTACACCGGCAATGGCAGACTGGCCACCGAGTCGCAGCGCATTTGAGAGGGAATCTTTGGGCTGGTAGTCTGAAGAAGAAACGGGTGTTGTTCGTGGCTCTTTCTTATAGGCACTCAGGACAAGCTCCTTGATATGGTTCGGAGCGCTGGGGCCGTCTGCCGACATGTTGTCAATTGGTGGTGGTGGTGCTGATCGCTACAGTTTGTAAACAAGGAACGCATCGCGTACTAGTTCAAGTTTCTTACGGTACTCATGGATAATGTCCCATTTGTCCCAACTCGTAGAGTCTCTCTCCCTCAAGATGGTACAGTCAACAGAAACGGATGCCTTCAGCCCTTTCCCTGGACCAAAGACTCGGCGCGGAAAATCTGGAACGGAAGATGGCGCGCCGACGCGCGTTGGTGGCGACTCTATCCTAATCATTGTTGGGCCAATTCTCAGATACGGCCAGGTCCCAAATGGTAGATGAGTACGCGAATGCTACTTTGGTCGCGCAGGGCGGAAAGCTTTTTATGTTGCGCGATTCCTCGAAGAAATCTGTCATTTGTCTCAATCTCAGCGTACGTCTCCTGGAAACGTCCAACGTCTCTCTCCAATTGGTGTAGGATCCACCTCTAGCTGACGGCGACACACCCAGAGCTGCCTGGGCTTTCAGAAGCGTGTACCCATTCGATCCTCTTGTGCTTTTGGCACAAAATCGTTGTGTTCTTGTGTTGGGATTGACAAAAAATTGGGTGAGCTCCCGCTCAAAGACGCACGCTTCACTGACTCGATACACGAATTATCAGAATGTTGCTGGCTATATCTGCCAGCACGGCGGGGTGGGTCTGTTGTTTTTCCCTGCATCTCATTCTAACTTTTTGTCCAGCGAATCACATCAATAGCAGTCGGCAAATTTACTTCGTCTCGACTCTTGTAACCTTATAACTTCATCAGGTTCATCCCAGCGCTCCCCACATATTCGCCACCACATCAGCAGATTTCACAACCAGGTGCGTCTTTCACTCATACATTGCAATGCATACAGCCAAAAATGGGGTAGGATATACAACCTCGATCGTAGGGCTCCTTCAGATGCCCAAAATCCCGGGTGGTTTCCTCGGAAGGGACCCTCTCATGCCAGTGCTGCGCATGGAGCAGACGGCCCCGATACAAAGGGTCCTCCGGATACACTCGGTCGTTGTATTCAGATTCTCCTCGGTGGTCGGTCTGGCGGGCATGCTTGGGATGTTTCGTGTGCTGTACGTTCTGGCAGTCAAGTTCGGCTCGTTTTGTTTTTGACACTTGTCACAGGCTTTTCATGCACGCCTCCCACTAATAGCAACCTGCGGAGTAAGAAGACAAGCCACCGAGTCTTGTTACACTTTACTGACGGTTTTACAAGGTAGACAGATACGTCAAAATATGGCGTACACACATAGGGTCTGATGAGCCTGTTATTCGAGACGACAAACCGCTTTTCAGTGCGCGAATTACGACTTCACAGGTCTTGAGTGTTGCTTGGTGAGCTCTCACGCTGTTTACGCTCTGAGTCTAAATCCAACCAGGCTTGCTGAAGATGTTTTAATTCTACACACGGGGACCACATTGTCCCCTACACGGCCAGAAGTAGACATCGTTTCGGTTCCGGGAAGCGAAGAGGTGGATGAATCAATGTATTATCACCGTATGAGCCACGGCACGATCGACATTATCAAGTGGTTCGGTCTGGACCGCTATTTCCCAGAGGGCGGATCTGATCCCGATCCAGTCCTGCGGGGTGGGGCTTCCGTATGCTTTTTCCTACAATTGCTATTGTCACTCACGACTGAAGCTGCACCATAATAGGACTATCAAGAGAGCAGTACGCATCTCGACACCATTACCTTGATATCAATTGACGGTCTGGATAGAGTCGTACACTGTTTTGGCAACAGAATCGTTGATCCCTCCGCAAGACGATAGTATAGAGCGACGGTCCCCACAAGCCATCTCGACTATCTCCCAACAGTCAGTGGAGGGGCTCTATGGAATATTTCTTTTCCTTTTTCCGGATTCATCGGACTTCATCATCGTCAACGCAGCAAAGCTCAAGCGTCGGACGCTGCCCGAGGACATGGACACTTCACATGATCTGGTGGAGATGACCAAAAGAATGCGAGTGGATGACTCGCCGCTGCCTGGTCGCACGAGACATTCGGCTACACTAGACGGCACGAAAGAAAATATCGTAGCATGCGCGGTCAGATCTTCTGATTTTGTGATTCTAGGATCCGGGGGAACGGTGTGGTACCTAGAATCAGAATGACTGTCCAAATTCTCCAGTGAATTGATTCTCCAACGAAAACACGGCAGGCAGATACTAAACGGTCTACGATAGTAGTATTCGCCTCCAAGAGTCCGCGTGTGATACCAGCGTCTCTTCAAGACGGTCGCACCTCTTGAACACAAGTCTCAAAAATACAGTCAAATATCGTCTATTTACCAAGGTTAATCAAAGCATTGATCAGGAAGAGAAGGAAACGAACCTATTGCCCATACAACTTGATCGTGCCGTCAGGCGAGGTCGTGGCCTGCTGCTCCGGGATGTTGTTCGTAGGGCCCGTACGTCCGTAGAGCTTGATGGTGCCGTCAGGCGACGTGGTCGCCTGCTGCTCGGGGATATTATTCGTAGGGCCCGTACGTCCGTAGAGCTTGATAGTGCCATCAGGCGACGTGGTCGCCTGCTGCTCCGGGATGTTGTTCGTAGGGCCCGTACGTCCGTAGAGCTTGATGGTGCCATCAGGCGACGTGGTCGCCTGTTGCTCGGGGATGTCATTCGTAGGGCCCGTACGTCCGTAGAGCTTGATAGTGCCATCAGGCGACGTGGTCGCCTGCTGCTCCGGGATGTTGTTTGTGGGACCCGTACGCCCGTAAAGCTTGATGGTGCCATCGGGCGACGTAGTCGCCTGCTGCTCCGGAATGTTGTTCGTAGGGCCCGTGCGTCCGTAGAGCTTGATGGTGCCATCGGGCGACGTGGTCGCCTGCTGCTCCGGAATGTTGTTTGTGGGACCCGTGCGCCCGTAGAGCTTGATGGTTCCATCGGGCGACGTGGTCGCCTGCTGCTCGGGGATGTTGTTTGTGGGACCCGTGCGCCCGTAGAGCTTGATGGTTCCATCGGGCGACGTGGTCGCCTGCTGCTCGGGGATGTTGTTCGTAGGGCCCGTGCGTCCGTAGAGCTTGATGGTGCCATCGGGCGACGTGGTCGCCTGCTGCTCGGGGATGTTGTTCGTGGGGCCCGTACGTCCGTATAGCTTGATGGTGCCATCAGGCGACGTGGTCGCCTGCTGCTCGGGGATGTTGTTCGTAGGGCCCGTACGTCCGTAGAGTTTGATGGTGCCATCAGGCGACGTGGTCGCCTGCTGTTCGGGGATGTTGTTCGTAGGGCCCGTGCGTCCGTAGAGCTTAATGGTTCCATCAGGCGACGTGGTCGCCTGCTGCTCGGGGATGTTGTTGACAGGCCCGGTGCGCTTAACGTATGCTGCGATCGTGTCCAGGGGTTGAGCACTTCGCTGTACGACAGCGCGCTGGAAAAAATCAATGATTGGACATGTTTCTTTAGGCAGAGCAGGACTAACCTGCGCCGGAACAGGGACAGCAGCAGCCTGACCAGCCAGGAGGAGAGCCAAAGAGACGATGACGTATAATTGAGAGAACATGACAAAAGAGAGGATATGTGTACTAGACAAGTGCTGACGAGTGAAGGAGATGGGAGAGGGCGTCCTGCGGCCGGAGAGTTGAAAGACGAAGGTAAAGGGAAAGAAGATGGCAGTCGTGAAGAAGGAGCAACTGTTGTTTGGCCATGGCTTTACCGCCTATTCGGTTGTGATCATCATTTTCACTTTTTATGGACACCCGCTTTGCCAGACTCAGAACCGATCCCCGTTTTCGACGACCGCGCAAAGATAAATCCAAGGTCATCTTGGATGACCGTTTCAAGTCTGTCTTCACCCCCCAGGTCAAGAAAGGTCCTCCTCCGTTTCTCTTATTTTTCGCACACAGCACATTGAAACGTACATCAACCGCATAGGACGCGTTGACAAGTATGGGCGTTCCGTCTCCGGCACCCATGAACACGAAAATTTGCGGCGTTTCTATCGTCTAGAGAACGACGGTGACATTCCGCCGCCTCTCCCTGACTACGCGCGCGGGCAGGCTCTTCTTGAATCGTCTGACGAAGAAGATGACAGCGCGGCCGAGGATGTCGATTCGACTACTCGTGGACATCAATTCACACGTCCCATCAATCTTACCGAGGAAGACCACTGGCGGAGACATCGACTTGGACGAGAGTAGTTTTGCGGACCTCGATGCTCAGGCTGCCGAATACGTACAAGCACACCCGGAGGAGGGTCCATCATCTGAGGGCGCGCAAACAAACCGCTTGGCAGCGGTCAATCTCGACTGGGATCATGTTCGGGCGGCACATCTGTACAAAATCTGTACCTCGCTGGTATCCCCCACAGCTTCTTCGGTGGTCCTCCTGCACTCGAAAGCAAACCAGACCGTGCTTCCAAAGGGGGTCCCACTCGTGTTGTCCGCGGCAAGGTCTTGAGTGTCCGGATATATCCCAGCGAATTTGGGAAAGAACGTCTCGCACGCGAGGAGAAGGAGGGTCCCCCGCCAGAGATATTCAAAAAAACGTCTGCTTTGGATGATGAAGACCAGATAGACGAAATCAACATTTACGACGTGGGCGACGAGAATGACTACGACGAGGATGCTCTGAGGAAATACCAGTTGGAACGATTAAGGTGGGGGAACTATGCATCTGAACCAATGCCTATGAATCCAGCTATCCTAGGTATTATTATGCAATCATAACTTGCGATACTACGGAAGCGGCCGCCCACATCTACAACGAACTTGAAGGAACGGAACTAGAACGATCAGCGAACGTCTTCGATCTCAGTTTCGTTCCAGACGATATGACCTTTGACACGGAATGCAGGTTAGCCACTCCGTTTCTTGCGCGTAAT
Organism: Panellus pusillus; assembly: GCA_013387415.1. NCBI lineage: Eukaryota > Fungi > Basidiomycota > Agaricomycetes > Agaricales > Mycenaceae > Panellus > Panellus pusillus. Next base: position 139,356 of record QVIE01003252.1, read on the forward strand.
TCATTCCCACCTCTTCCAGAGACGAGGCTACTGAAGATGCGGGCACGAGCCAGAAAGGCATTGACTTCGTGACGGACGTACGTCTCCGAACATGCTTCCGGATGATTTCACTCAATGAGTAGACAGGCTCTGCGTCACTCCAAAGTGAAGCTAACTTGGGACGAAGATGACCTGAACGGAACCAGGTTACCCGTCGCACACTCACACGGAAGGAAATAGAGGAAGCCGATTTCCGAGCGTACCTGGCTTCCTCGTCTGACGACGATTCTGACAACGAGCAGGACTTGAGCAGGAAAACCAAGGAAAAGCATGCCTCTCGCGACAGACTGCGTTCTTTGTTACTGTCTGGTGGCGATGAGCTGCCAGAGGGTTGGGATCGCGGCCAAGACGAAGATGGAGACGTCGATATGGAGATTACGTTCACCCCCGGCTGACGAACTCCAAAGCTTTGGAAGACGAGACTACGCTGGACAAGTATCAGCGTAAGATGAGGGAGAAGAGGAAGAAGAGGAAGAGCGAGGTGAAACCCGTCGATGAGGGTGCCAATGAGGATGAATTCTTCGACAATGGCGACCAGGACAGAACGGCCGACCCGGAGAAGCCCACGTCTCGCACGTGGAAAATCGACGAAAAGCCGTCGCGATCCCTCTCTACCTCGGAAGAGTTGTCTCTCCTGGTCTCATCAGATAATGCGGCAGCGGAACCTCGGCATTTCGATATGAAGGCCATCATCAAGGCAGAGAAACATGCGAAACGGAAAGGGAAGAAGGCAAAGAAGGCTATACAAAGCGAGGAGATGCAGGAGGATTTCACAATCAATGTTAAGGATGCGCGGTTCAATGTTCTGCACCACGACCACGCGTTTGCCATTGATCCTACCAACCCACAGTATGCCTTCCTGCGATCCGCCTATCTCCTAGCTGACATGCATTATTTAGCTTCAAACGGACGAAAGGGATGGAAGCCCTTTTGGGAGAGCGGTCAAAACGTCAACGCGAAAAACAAGGAGTTGAGAGTACTGCAAGGCAATCGTCGGCCAACGAACCTCGATCTCTGCAGAGTCTGGTCGAGAGTGTGAAGAGGAAGAGTTCTGCGGTAAATGGTGCCAGTGGCAAACGCCGGAAACTCGACGAGTAGGCAGGGTAGACACGGTTATTTGCTTGAAGACTTTATCCAGAAACAACGGCTCGGATACATCGTACATTTAGGAGAATTTGGCTTTTGAGAAGTCCAACTCAGGATGCGATTCTTGGAACTTCTTGAAAGCCTGTACAGCCGAGCGTGAGCTGTGGGCAGAAGACAAGGAGGGAACTTCACTTCTTGTTTCTTAAGCTCGTCGGAGGTTGGTTTTCCCATTTGCTGCAAAGAAGATCAGCTCAAATGGAAATGGAAACATGCATCGGGAACTCGCCTTTTGCTGGTTATCAAACTGTACTTCCCTTTGAGACGCTCCTGACAGTGCAGAAAATCAGAGCTCACCATCATCTTCTCAACCATCCCTCTGAAATGCGCGTGAGTGGATACGCTAGAGTCTGGTAGTACAGATCCTAACCTTGTTTCTCCGTCAAGATCGCTAAGCTTGCTGTTTCCTGGCTCTATCTTTCGCGTATCGATCTTGGGGTGGTGCGTAAGTACGTTCTCCCACCACTGCTGTTGATTTATTTTCTCGAGATGGATCAGGACAGACTCGTTGTCCTCTGCAGATGGTGTCACTGGCTAGTGTGCCCAGTTTAGTTGAACGCGAACCGAGAGTCCATGTACTGTCTTCCATCTTAATCTCCTTGCAGAGCTCGCCGTCGAGAATTTTATCCTGGCCCTTTAAGCCGACACTGAGTTTCTTTTTCTGGATGACGACGACGAGATCTTTGCCGCGAGTTCCTTTCGGAACAGGGATAACGATATCGACTTCACCGAGCTCTTGCGTCCAGCGGTAGGGCAGTGTTGCCTGTTCAGCAGCCTCTCTGGCTCTGTCTTCCTTGTCCCTGGCCTTACGCTGCTCGGGAGTGAGAGAGTCATAGTCTGCGTCAGCCATGGTGCTTAAAGTTCTTTCGAGTTGAAAGTAAACAAAGTGGGTACCCGGAGTCACGAGTCCGAGAGTCGCTTAGACCTCAACGGCATCGTAGCCCACAACGTATAAACCCTTTCCTCTCAACCACCAGGAAGTGCCAGGCTCTTTCGCGACTTGTGCTCGAATAATCTAATGGCAAGTTCGTCCGACGTTTGGAGCGACTTCGACGTGTGTATTTTCCCCAATCTACTCGCACACGCGCTTACCGGATCCCAAAGACGATACGCCATAACATCAGGTACCCTGCAGTCCTCGCCGTGTGAACGCGTCTAACTGGCTGGAAGACACAACACCGTTGACAAGCTGAAGCACATTCTCTCGGGGCTTAACGACGAGTGTGGTACACATTTCTCCAAGACGGGGAAGAAACAAGAAATTATAGACAAGATTGTCACCACGCTAGACCATTGGCGCGCGACTAGCATGACCGAAAAATGGACCAAAGCCAAAGCCGTCGTGACCCAAGTACGATATTCTGGAATGTGAGCCCTTTCAAATAACTATGCTTCCATCTCGACTCCAGCTCTTCTCAGCTATACGCATTCCAATACAAGCCCCATCATTCCCTCTGCGGCACCACATAATCCGTACACTCCCCCATCATCGGGAAAACCCCCTCATTCCCCTCCGCAGGATCGAGTACCAGCTCCATTGGGCGTTATGATCCGTACGCACCTCCTCGCAAACCCACTGCGACCACGAGCAGTGCATCGAGTTCAAGAGCTGGTAATGCGGAGTTAATGTATCGTTTCCCCGATCTAAAGGCTGTTTAGGCATACGTTTCAAGGAATCCCCTTTCTTCCGCGTCCTACAAACGGTCTCGATCGTTCAGGAATGTCCGGGTCAGACAGGTTTTCACTAATTTGCACCAACTTATCCTCATTATCTCTTTGCATCTAGAGTCGTCCAGTGCAACGGATCGCAGACAACAGTTTCTCACATTCAGCCTCAACAGCGAGCAGATCGCGAAGTTGAAGATGGACAGGTGAATATTTTCTCCTCGATCTTCAAAACATTTTTATCATAATATTCTAGTTCTAAATATCAACTGCGGCTCTTTTGCACGTCTTCGGTGTTTTATTCGCCGACACTCAGCTCGTTTCGACCAAACACCGGCCCTTGTCTCATTGAATTTCCTTCCACCTGCGAAGTTCGGGTCAATAGTGTTCAACTTACAGCCAACCTCAAGGGCTTGAAAAAGAAGCCTGGCACGGCTCCGCCACCTGATATAGGCAAATACATACGGCACACCACGACCCCTAACAAGGTGGAGATGATCTATGTAAACAGTCAGCAACCTGTCCAGCCCAAGGTACGACTTTATCATTTCTCTACCCTGTCCAGTATCTGATCAAGATTTGAAGAAATTTTACCTTGTGGTGCAATTGGTTGAGACTGTCAGTGTGACCTCCCTTGTGCAGGAGCTGGAAAAGACGGGGTATAAGAGTAGTCGCGAGATTCGACACGAGAGTGAGTATCGATGGTTTTTTACTCGATGACCTTTTCTGATGTCTCGTCCAGTGATCGCTAGCATGACGGTTGACGATGAAATCGTCGCTGGACCTCAAAAAATGTCATTGAAGTGTCCGGTACGTTGGAATAAAAACATGCTACCCCATGACTCAAGAAGCGGCGGATAGCTGAGTTATATGCGTGTAAATACGCCCTGTCGATCTCGCAAGTGTACGCATTCGCAATGTTTTGATGCTACATCCTGGTTCTCGGTCATGGAGCAAACAACAACTTGGCTTTGTCCCGTTTGCGAGCGAACGTTGGATTGCAAAGACCTGATGATTGATGGGTATGTCTCTCATTTTGCCTCGAGAATCTATTTGATACGCGGGACAGGTATTTTGACGAAATCTTGAAACAAAGTTCAGAAAACGTCGAGGACGTAGTGGTGGAAGCCGACGGGGAATGGCACACATCAGACAACCAATATGGGTCGGCGACTTGGAAGGCGGCACATCCTCCTGCTTCAAAAGCGGCACCTTCGCCTCGAAAGCCTCTTCCGGTCAAGCACGCATCTACTTCGTCGGTTAATGGCGACGTGAACGGCAAACGTAGAGCGACCGAAGAGATTGTGGTACTGGATTCAGAGGACGAAGACGAGGGACGAGTGAAGCGTGAGCTGTCGCCATCGTTTGCGAGTGCGAGCTCGTCGTCTATGAACCCCAGCATCCCAGTCAGCGGACAATCCCAGGTAGGAGATGTGATCGACCTGACGTTGGACTCGGACGATGAGGAACCGACGCACTCGGCTCCTCAACCTTCTCCGATGGCAAAGCGCACAGCTTCAGAGGCTGGGCTAGCTTCTCCTACAGAACAGATATGGAAGAAGGGACGACTGGATGTAGATCGTAACACGGCTATACGAGGTTCGATGGGTGTTGAGTACCCACCGCCACCAGTCGTCCGACGATCCTCGCCTCCGGCGGTGCCTTTTCCTCCGGCGGGATACACGGGTCCCGTTCTCCCCCGTGTTCAGCAATTTTTCGGGACCCCGAGGAGCCCTACGCTACCATACCCTAACCGATTGAACCGATGGTAGCACTTGGGTCCTGGTGGCAGTGATACTGGGTACACATACTTTATTTCGCCTGATTGTAGCCATGTGATAATAATTTTTTATAATTTCTTCCGAGAATCGGATCAATTCGGATGCACGTGGCTAAAAATTCCATCAATTTTCACCGCGCTTTCTTTCGTCGTCTTCTCTCAACCCCCACTCACCTCTTCTCCAAAACAAAATGTCCAGGACCAAGACACCACAAGATTTTTTTATTGACTTCATGATGGGGGGTGTCTCAGCTGTCCGTCTTTTTTTCTCCTTCCGATTGTTCTCTTCGCTCAGTTTTCATTCCCTAGGCTGTCGCTAAGACCAGCGCTGCCCCCATCGAGCGTATCAAACTCCTGGTCCAGAACCAGGATGAGATGGTCCGTTTCCCCCTTTTCGCGAGTTTTTTATCCTGACACGTCACGTACAGATCAAGCAAGGTCGTCTCGCCACTCCCTACAAGGGCATCATCGACGCCTTTGGCCGCACGTACCGTGACGAGGACTTGTCTCCTTGTGGCGAGGCAACACCGCCAACGTCATCCGGTACTTCCCCACCCAGGCCCTCAACTTCGCTTTCAGTTAGTCTTTCCCTTTTTTATCCGTCTTCCAGCCTCACATCCCTCCTTCAGAGGACTACTTCAAGTCATTGTTCGGTTTCAAGAAGAACGACGGCTATTGGAAATGGTTCGCCGGCAATATCGCCTCCGGTGGTGCCGCGGGTGCAACCTCGTTGCTCTTCGTCTACTCCCTGGACTATGCCCGTACACGTCTCGCTAATGACGCCAAGTCCTCCAAGAGTGGAGGTGCTCGTCAATTCAACGGTCTCCTCGATGTCTACAAAAAGACTCTCGCTTCCGACGGTATTGCCGGTCTTTACCGCGGCTTCGTTCCCTCCGTCGTTGGTATCATCGTCTATCGTGGTCTCTACTTTGGTGTCTACGACTCGCTCAGTACGTTTCTTTTCGTATCAACCAATTGTATCTCACTGACCATCGTTCTAGAGCCTGTCGTGCTCGTTGGTCCTCTCCAGGGTAACTTCTTGGCCTCGTTCGCTCTTGGCTGGGGTGTCACTACCGGTGCCGGTCTCGCTTCCTACCCTCTCGACACTATCCGTCGTCGTATGATGATGACTTCCGGCTCTGGTGTCAACTACAAGTCCATGTTCGACGCTGGTTCACAAGTAAAGCTTCTTCGCCATCTTCCTTGACCATTGCTAACCGATTTCCCCTAGATCATTGCCAAGGAGGGTGTCAAGTCCCTGTTCAAGGGTGCTGGTGCCAATATTCTCCGTGGTGTTGCAGGTGCTGGTGTGCTGTCGCTGTACGACAAGCTGCAGGAGTTGATGTTCGGCAAGGTGTACTCGGGTGGATCGGGTTAATTTGCTCTCCACTGGTGGTCTTGCCACGGGTCCTTAGCTTATGTTACCTTGTGCTTTACTTTCACCTAGACACAATACATACATTTTTTTATATTTCTTTCGGTGTGGGTGACAACGTCACGATGATCGGTCCACAATCTCTGCTAAATCCTTCGCCTTAGTCGGGGCACTGTCCGCGCGCCCGCACCGAAGCCCTCCAGAGGAAGGCTTCACGCGTCGGTATTCCCCCCCTGACTAGTTCAACTCTAGTAGTTCTGGAAAATCCACTGCCATCGCGTATTGCTGCACCTCCAGACCCAATATATCTCTCATTGTGGAGGGTTCAAATGCAATGGGTGAACAACCTTGGCCGCCGTTGCCGTTTTGCTACTAGCGTGGTCCTTCGTCCGTACCAAGAGCGCTGCTTGCAGGCTTGCACCGAGGCTCTTCACAGCGGAGCTTCACGCATTGGAGTTTCCCTTCCCACTGGTTCCGGGAAGACAACCGTCTTTATCTCGCTGCTGTCGCGTATTGCTGCACCTCGACTGAATGCCACCAAGTCCCTCATTGTGGTAAACAGCGTGGAACTTGCGCTCCAATCGGCTGAACAAGTTGCACGCATGTTTCCCGACTGGACAGTTGAACTTGAGCAAGGCGTCAAACACAAAGCTTCGGGTTCCGCTGATGTGTTCGTGGCTGGTTGGAAAGAAAAAGACTTCACTGACTTCCATTCAAGTACCGTGGCAACCTACCAAACGCTGCGCCAGGCGGAGCGGGTCAGGAAATTCGATCCTGCATCCTTAAAGGCCATCATTATTGATGAGGCGCACCACGCTGCCGCTCCTTCATACCGACGTCTTTTGGCTAACTTTGACGCCGACATTACTCATCCAAACCCCGATTTCAAGATCCCTGTTCTCCCCATAGGATACCCATCATCGGTTTCTCTGCGACTTTCAGTCGCCATGACGGACTCGCCCTGGGATCCGTGTTTGAGCGCATCGTATATCACAGAGATTTCTTAGAAATGATCAAAGAACAATGGTTAGCGTCTGGATAGCCTCACTGTCGCCCCCCCTTTCACTGAGATTGCACCAGGCTTTGCGACGTGCGTTTTACAACTGTGCATGCGAATCTCGATCTCAAGAATGTCACAATCAACTCCCGCAATGGCGATTTCAACCCAACCAGCCTTGCTCAAGTGGTCAATACGGAGACTGTCAATAATCTTATTGTCAAGGCTTGGCTTGACAAAGCAGGTACCTAGTGCTATCGCCATTTTCTATGTTTTTACTCCTGTGCCTATATCGACGGATAGGACCAACACGCAAATCGACCTTAGTCTTCTGCGTCAACGTGGCTCATGTCGAGGCCTTGACTCAGACATTTCGGGGGTTTGGGATCGATGCTCGCTATGTGTATTCGGGCACCCCGGTATATTGTAATGCATCGATCATTCATGTTTTTCTCATGTTTTGTTCCAGGTCAATGAGCGCCGCGCGCTCATCGCAGCTTTCAAAGCCGGCCATTTCCCTGTTTTGATCAACTGCGGTGATTGTTTTCGCCCATCTAGCCTTCCAGGGAAGTTGACGAGTATTAAGCTATCTTGACGGAGGGCGCTGATATACCAAACATTGACTGCGTTGTCGTCGCCCGTCCTACGCGCTCTCGGAACGTCTTTGCGCAAATGGTGGGGGCATTCACTTTGAAGACGATGTTATTCACATTGGCACAGATCGGGCGAGGAATGAGGCTTTCCCCTAGCACAGGCAAAAAGGACTGCCGCATTATCGATTTTGTCGACTCTGCGAATCGGGTGTCAGGTATCGTGTCGGTCCCCACCTTGTTCGGACTGGATCCCAATGCGATTTCCATCGAGGGTGCTTGCTGTTTAATCCCCGAGTTATATCACATACGGATGAATTACAGATGAAACACCCGAATCCCTTGCAGAACGTGCTGCAGAATCCAACGCACTCGACAGCAGGGATGTCATTCCGGAACCTAGATCAGTAACGTTCAAGGACTACGATGATCCTTTTTCACTCTTGAATCAAGGCTCTGGAGCACCACAGCTAGCGAAAATCAGTAGGCATGCATGGGTTGGTTGTGGCGGGGACATTTACGTTCTAGAATGTCTCGGAAGGGGACACATTCGAATAGAGCCTGTTGAAGATGGTCTGCTTCCCTTTTCCCCTTGGGCACTTACTTAAGGCGGGGCAATCAGACGCAGACGGGAGACACTTCCGAGCATATTACACTCCGGCAGTCGACGTTACAACAATGGTCACTCTCGGCATCGGGCCCTTCTTCCGGAGAAGACTAATTTTAACGGCTAATGACTTGAATGCTGCTATTCGGGGATGCGATACGTATGTCCTTGCAGAGGTCGTTCCTGGGCAAATGGCAAAGGGGTTCGTGCTTTCCTTTGATAACAAAGGCCTTCTCTCGATTATACTTGTCTCAGCCTCCTCCGCACTGCACGATGGAGGTCGCAACCAGCTTCGGAGCAACAGAAAAATTTCGTCGCTAAGCGCTGGAACAAAATAAAGTTGGAGGCGAGCTCTGAAGCTGAAAAGCGAACGGAGCGACTGGCGAAGTTGACCAAGGGCGAAGCCGGAAATCTTATCACGCGAATGAAACATGGAGCGGTGAAGAGGCACCAAGACCGGCCAAAGTGAGGACCAAGTTCGCACGAGAGACTGTGAGAGAACTTGTGCGTCGTATGAGAGAGAATGTTCAAGTTGGACCTCTTTCAAACTGAGGAGTTACATAAGGATTAAAGTGATAATGTATTCAATAAGGGCGAAACAGAGTATTGACTCTCCAGTGTTAAAACAGCGGCTTTCTGACAAGTTCCGACAAGTCGTTCCAGCCCTGCTGGCGTTTTGAGTAGATCCGGGCGAAGTTGCAGAGAAGCCAGAAGAGCGCCGACCAAGGAATCTCCGGCCCCTGTGGAATTGACCACCTTTGCTCGGTTAGGTGGGAAAAATTGACAGATTAATATCTCATCCCTCGAGTCGCTATGTGCGACGATGTATCGCTGGCTGGGGTTACTTCGCTCGTGGGCCCACTGTGAAGAATGTGCTTCCTCGCCGGAGAGCCTAATCACAGCTAGGACACCTTTCTCTCCGCACTTGATAAACATGTGCCGGAAGAAGGGGTGAGGGCCGTCGCCATTTGCACGACGCCTTGTTCCTTGAGAAATGCGAGGTTGTCTCTCGCTCGTTCTCCGTGGTTTTCGACTCTCGCTCCCGCCAATTGACCTATGTCCATCCGGAAGCTTTCGCCCAAGGATAACTTGTCAATGGCCGACCACCAGACGGAGGACGATGTCAGTCCCGATTCCGTAGCTTGTCGATGCACCTCTCGCAATTCTAAAATATTCGGAGTGAAGAAGGTCACGGGAGGCTTTGAACTCTTCCTCAGAGAGTGCTCAATGGCCGGTAGGATTCGAGAGGATTTCGTGACCGAGGTAGGTTCACTTGACGGTAATCAGCCTTTTTCCCGTAGCAGTGATTTCTCAGCTCACAATAAGGCTGCGAGATGATGAGTTGGGGATATGGAACCACGGATCAATAGATAAGCTTACTCTGTATGTTTTGCTCCACGCAAGTGCGTATGACATCCCTGATGCACTCGGGTGAAAGATTCGCGTCCAGGGCAACCACTGCTGGGTGATTTATTTCAAGATGGGAGGTGATGGACTCCAGGAGGTCTGTGTCCTCGGTTATAGCCATGTCTGCAACTCCTCCTCCAAGGTTGCCTGTGCCATCAAGGAAAAGATTGCAGACCGCGGTTCGCAAGCTGCTGTTCACGATGAGCCCTTCCGTTTTCATCCCAATCGCTGCGATTTCGTCAGAAAGAAGTCGGCCCCAATTGTCTGCTCCGATAGGCGAAATCAACAGTGGAAGTTGTCCTAATCTGTGACACGCTTGCGCGATATTTTGAGCAACTCCTCCGGGCTGCAAAGATACTGTTCCTGGTACGGTTGAGAATGCACCAACAGGTGTCACGTCTCTGGCTTGTGCGCTTATATCCAGCGCTGCACTTCCTATAACCAGGACTTTCGCTCGAGTTGCAGGAGTCGGATTCCGTAGGGTGTCAGCGCTAGAGATCGCGTATTGTTTCTCGCTTGAATCGGACTGAATGGATAATATTTGCATCTCGAAAGATTACACGCCTTAATCTCTTACAAGTTGGTCGACGAGGTTTTGATACTCGACTGCTATTTGTCCACCTGGAAACACTTCAAGAACGGTTCTAAAATTTACGGGGGAAAGCTTACCAATAACGGCAGTATTTCTCAAAAGCGCGATATTAGATTCGATGGAGTCATTCTTGGTCAATTCCGCCACTCTGCCAAGCAGATAGGGGGTCACATCCTTTCCGCTCCTGCTCATTCCATTGCTCTCAGACTCTTTGACCGCTTGATTGACTGCTTTTTGTATAGCCTCGCCCTTCTCGCTGTGCTCCTCTGGAATAGGAACGGCGATCAGAGCTCCATTATCCATGCCCAGTTGGAACTGATGGTCTGGCAGAGAAAATCGATTGTAAGAATAGGTGGGAAGAGAGCTCTTATCTGACGCACATAATATTTTGGCCGCTGTGGTGGGATCGCTGGCGTTCCAAGGAGTCTGAAGCAATCAATGAGTACACAGAACAGTTCTGTATATTGCCCATGTATACCTGGAACCCGCTCGTCCTCGAGAAAAAGGCGGGGAAATCTTTCGTCCTACTATAAGAGATCACCGGCACTCCTAGAGTTTCCTGTGGCGCGTCAGCTTCGGAGGATATGCCGAATAAGTCTAACCAAGTATTCGAGAGTCCTAGAAAGATGAGCTGACATGAAATCTAAGAGAGACCACTACATACCTGCCAATGTCCAAAATTGATTTCACGCCGGCTGAGACGACGCCAACAGGACAGCGAGCCAATTCATGGAGGTCAGCGGAAACATCCATCGCTACATAGCTATGAGTCTTTCGCCATTTTCCCGAGGAAAACAATTACAATTTTCCCCTCCGCGATGAACTCCTCCGAGACTGCGTGCGCTTATTAACAAGAATTTGGATAAGACGCTGCATTACTTGCCCGCCAGTTGCAAAAACCTGGAAGTATAATACATCAACGCCTTGCTCCAGCGAGCACTGATGCTCGGTACCTTTATTCCAGCCAGTGCGGCAAAAATCGTGGTAGCACAAATGGTCGTCCCTGGCGGTTTTCAGATGATGGTTCGTTGCACGCGCGAAGGCCAAACGAACTTGCCTCCATCAGCCTTCATAGCGATTGCTGCAGCAATATCTCGCCGAGAAATTTTGACAGAAGGAGGGTTCCGGGTAACATTGACGTCCGCGAGCCGCTCGAGATCATGGTTTTCTAGCCCGATCTTGACTCGGCCTGCAACGATACCTATGGTTGCGGGACGCATCCAGTGCTCCTGACGACTGCTTCGAGATCCCTTGTTTTTTGTTTCGAAATCTGTTCCTGATTTAATGACCATGACCACGTACCCACCTTGTAACTTGTAAATTTATTGGTGGGGGCAGTCCGTGCGTGCAAAGCGCGGTTTCCAGAGCTACAACTGGTTTGCGTTTCGCGCTGTTGAGTGCATCTTGGACTTCGGGGTGGATGTCGATCGGTGCGCCTCGCAGAAGAGCCGCACTCAGTCCTGAGGCGGAGCGGGAGAAGGCGCGGTCAAGACCGCGTCGAGATACGAGATTGAGAATCATCGGCGAACGTGATGGCCGCATCACGCGTTCATGAACGCCTCTTTCGCCAGCAGCCTGGAGATTGATGGTGTCGGTGTCTGCGTGTTGTCATTCACGCTCGACGTGTCAGCCATTATTGCCTCCGTGAGCCATGACGGAGCTGGCGCGACGGCCGTCTTCATTGGCACGACGAGAAACACATTCAAAGGTCATCCTTACAAAATTACCATGCCCCAATCGCACTTACATCCGCCAGACAAAATCGTAACTCGCTTGGAATATCAAGGTTCGAAAATCGTTACTCCATAAAACCTGCGTAATCATTCCACCCAGCGTACTCTAAACTAGCAATAAAGACCATGGCCGGCATAGTACAGGACGTACAGGCCTCGACATTTGAAGAATCTGGTCTATCCAAGCCCGTGATCCGCTGTGCGGTGCACCATCGTCTGGGATTAGTCCCGGTCGGCGAACCGTCCATCGTCATAGCCGTATCGGCCCCACATCGTAAGGAGGCCTTTGTCGCATGCGAGCGTATTCTGGAGGAGGTCAAAGCCAAGGCACAAATATGGAAAAGAGAATACTATGAGAATGAGAGCGATGAAACAGCAGAATGGAAAGCGAACCAGTAGTAGCATGATCAGGTCAATCGAGTCGTTTTCCAACGTCATCCTCCGAGCCCACTAACAATTCCACGGCCCAAATGACAAGAGTGAAGATAATCAACATCCATCTTGACCACACTTGTGACGAAGAATCTAGGACTGAAGAAGATAAATGATCATTAGAAGGCAATTCCTTCAGCGGGACACCAACGAAGCAAATGCGAATACACAGTGACGAAAATTGCTTGTCTGTATGTCAGCAATAGTCGGGTCAGAGCTGAAGTCTAGGATACGGATGAATGAATCAATTTCCATGATAGTTTTGGGACGTACAGGGCGATCCTCCCATGTATCGTCGACGCCATACGTATCGTCGAAACTATCGGCACCGATGGTTGGCAATATACGAGAAGCCAGGTGCAAGATCGACAGGCGGTACAATAGGGCGAACAAGAGAGGCTTCGGAAGCGTGTGTGCTATAAAATTAAATAGGGCTTGGAAGTGACCTCCCCAAGTCAGCGGTACACTAGAAGTATGAATGAGAAGCAGAATGTCATTAGCACCAGGCCGAACGCACTAGGACGATGTAGTGTCAGAAACCGGCATCTTGTCGGAACCCAGAGAACACAGCCAGACATTATACGCAATGAAGAGCGCCATCCCTGACGATTCAATGACATTGGTTCTACATGAGAATGTCAAAAGACAATGATAAGGAGCAGAGCAGTGCCATACTTGCGCAACACAAAACCAATGCTTGAAAGGAAAAAGAAAGAACATATGGCCGCTCCTAAAAGTGTGGATGCGAGCGGCGACGATGCTGCAGCAGGATAAGACGCGACGATCCACCATGCAGAAGAGACATAGGTGATTGCAGTCCCAACCAATAGAGTCAGTTGGTAGCTCTCGCCTTCTGCTACAGTTCTTTGCCAATTTGGCCCGCTTTTTGCACTACGAGGAGGCTCGATACACCTTTTGGAAATATAAGCACAATACACCATCCAGAGTTGCGATCCTGATTCGACCTTCCAGAATTAAGTAGAGGGGGGCGCTTAGCGAAAGCATCTGGCCCCATAAATCCGCGGCGGCACTGAGCCAAGGATTAACAGGCGAAGCAAAGACGTTGAAGGTGACCAGAAGCAAGAAGGAATGCATAGGCAGCTGGAGGAAGGGCAGGAGTTTGGAACCCGGCCATATCACTGAGCATTGTGAGAGAAAAGCTTGGAAGCAGTCTTTGGAGACAATACTTAGACAAGTCCCATGCAGAAGGGAGTGGATAGAAAGAAGAAGAGAAAGCAGCAAAAAAGCGCGAGTTGAAAGCGTGGCCAACGTCAAGGGTAAGAAGATGAGGATCTGCACGGCGGTAGAGAGCCGAGCAGATAGATAGAGCACGGTGCTCAACATGAGTGTCATCGTGTTTAGGCTTCACAGCGATGAGAGTTTATGTAGGTGTCTCTTGGCTTCTTCGTCGTCGCCGGACCGCCGTGGAGCACGCGAACGTGACACAAAGAAAGCGAGTCACGTGATGGAGCCGCATCGTGGAGTACTAGCTCTTTGTTGCCTCCGAACTCAGCTCATCCGACACGGTCACCCAACCGTGCAGAAAGTCTTCCGAAATATTATATGTAGATTATATAAGGTATTGTGGTACACCATGAAATGTTCGAGATCCGCCTACGGTCGACTCGTAGACTTGCGGGGATTGGGATTGAGGAAACCCTTGGCCTCCGCGAACTCAATTTCCCGCTTCTTTCCTGGCGCAGAGAACTTGTCCACGATTGGGATCTGTAACAGGTTGAATCGGGGCGTTATTACGACCATCTACTCGGAAAGTGAGTCCGTGACTCAAAAATCAGTCAAAATCTTTACAGTATTGGTCTTGATTTCCATCCAGTCGGCTACAGCAAGGTCTTGTCAGCTTAGATCGTCCAACGAAGGATTGTTGCGCACCTCTTTCAAAGGTCAACGGTTCGGAAGCTACCATGATAATGTTTTCCCGTTTGTCACTTTTCGACATTTTGTAATGGCCCCCTTCGGCGTCTTCACTGAATGTGGTCCCTGAGGAAAACCACTGCGTAACGTTAGCAGAGCAAGGATCGAGATGTATAAGCTCACCAGAGAAGCGGCCTCGTCCTTGTCTGAGGAAATGTACCGCGTCGCGATGACAGTGTCGCCATCCGTGACACAGAAATTCATCAGGCTCGGCTGGACACAAGATCAGACCGGTCATGGACGAGAAAAATAGGTGCGGGCAGACCTCGGTCACGCCGGCAGCTTCAGCCAAAGCGTTAAAGGAAGCAATAGTGTCCAGCATGGCCCGACGAAGAACGTCGGGGGTAAACGTTCGAGCATCGGGGTCGGGAAGCTATGGCCCGCTTTAAAATATGTACAAGGAGTACGAAATGAAAACTTACTTTAGACAAGAAGAGTGCAAAAGCCCACTCGGAATCTTCAGAGGTTATAAGTAATGAGAGGAGCAGCAGAGGCATCATGGTTCTGACCTGTGTTTCCCTGAACCATATTGAAAGCATGGTCCGGCAAATCCCTCTGAACACTGCGCTTTATTAGAGGCCACTGCGCAATCCCCCCGTTGTGCATAAACTGGAAACGATGCCTGAGGATCAGAAACAGAGGACGAGGCTTGCGAACCATGAGCTTTCCATACACGAATGGATGGCAATTATCCAGACTCAGAGACCCTGCCGTCGTCGCGCGCACATGGCCGAATACGAGCGGGGACTTGATCTTCTCTGCCAGTCGGGTCAAATTAATCTTAACATATTATGGCTTGTCAGTTGACTTGCAGTTCGTTCGGAGACGACGCACGTTATTCCACGCCTGTGTACTCAGGTCCTCGGGTCAAAAGGCGCAGAAACGCAAGGGGTAGTAAACGCACCGGCGTAACACTCGTAAAGATGGTAGGTTGCGGGCCAAGTTCCTCGTCATACACCGGATCGTACCAGCCGACACCGAAGCCGTCTCCATTCATCGGCCTGCGCCGGTCGATGCGCAGGCGCGAGTCGAACGCTTGATTAATGATAGAATGCGTCGGTCGCGTTAGCAGATGGCACAGCTGGACCGGAGAAGTTCCTTTATAGATCACAAATCGACACATCCCAGCGAAGCTCAGGCGGCGGTGGTCGTCCAAGGGGATGAGGGCACAAGAAAAGCTTTATGAAGTCGTTGACTCGGTGCCATCATGATCACGGACAAAACCTCAGAGCGGTGCAATATCGCACAATACCCGGGTTGCATCCAAATTGGTCGGTATAATTGTCGGTAGTGTGTCTACATCCTCTACAAAGTACAGTACTTCATTCCTTCTTGCTCTTCACATAAATTCCTTCGGCCGTGTAACTGGGTTTCCGCCGCAGAAGTCGTAGACCAGGCCCGCGACCCGGAACGCCAGTTCTACGACCCGTATGGGCGTCAATTCGAACAGGAAGGGAGATATACACATACCATCGGCTTGCGCTCTGATAACAGCCTCGGCGTATACGCGGACAACGTCCTCGGTTCCGCTAGGTCTCACAAAGGATCGTCCCCCTCGTAGCGCCGAACGAGTTCGTTGATCTTCTGCTGCAACCCAGGAGGGCTGATCAGTTGCCGCTCAGCGTCTTCAGTCTGGAACTGGTTTCTATCCGCGACGACGACCTTCACGAGTCTATTGGGCAGGTCGACGTACAGCGAATCCCACTCAATGCCGCTGTACGCCTTGTGCGCGAGAACGACCTCTACAAGAAGCATGTCAGACAGCGCGTCCCCAACTGTCTGGTTGATCAGCTGGTTCAGGTTCCGCAGGTGCTCGAGAGCAGTCGACTGCGCGGGTGTAGACGGTTGATAGGTGCTGAGGGTTTCCTGCGTCGCCGGCGAGAATAGAACAGTGCCGTGTCCGTTCGCTTCAAAATAGACACCGATGTTGTAATGCTCCGCCGCGTGGTGAAGATGTTTGACTCCGGTTGGCACACATCGGACGGGAAGGCGCTACGCAACGGTTTCAACGTGTCACGAGAGCTATTTGAGCACCAACCGACCTCGCTCAGATATTTCGTGAAGCTCCGTTAGCATACGCGGTCTGAACGACGCCCACTTTGACCTGAGTGTGCAGCCCTGCAGTCTTGACGAGCTCGACGATGAAGGCGCCACCAGGGCGGCGATTTTATCCCCATCAAGCATATGAACTGGCTGCGCTCGTCGAGATAGAAATACATTAATCGGTCGGCGTCGCCATCGAGACTGCAACCACGTTGGCCAGGTTGTAGCCGTCCTGCCAAAGATGGGGGCAATTTCTGCGAGGTTTTGACGTAATCGGCCCCGCAGGCGTTATTCAAGGCGCGGGTGTTGTTATTGACGCGTTTTCCAAGACTAGAGTCAGGCTGTCACCAAGATACGTGACCAACTTCTCAGCAATGGCGCCCCCGACGCCGTTGGCGCAGTCAATAATCAAAGGCGGAGGAGTTTGACGCGTCGACTGCGGAATGAGAAGAGGTTAGAGACCAGAGAATAATACGCACTACAAGTTTCTTGTATGCGGTGCTGAGCTTGGTGAAATAGCCGTCCTCAGAGTCGTCTCCGTAACTGTCTTTGGCGCCTTTGGTATTAATGGTGCGGACGAGGTAATGTAGTATGGGGTTGTCGTTACACCGGCGTTCCGCGCCTGGGCCCCGAGCGCTTTGAAACCGTCTTCGAGAGAAGCCACCAATGACGCGCCGGATGGGCGGGTGTCCGGGCGTAGACGACGCGCGCCGGCTTGGAGAGATCAATCTTGACGGTCTGTACGAACTTTTCCAATTCGTCGATGAAGTCGTCCGTAGTTTGCGCGTTGGACACACGGTAGCATAGGTCTCCCAAGAGGCCTCGAGCATCTCCCCTCGGGGGTCGACTAGTTTGACACCATTGTCCTGGACGGGGGTTCAGAGATGGAAACAGCGAGAACGAGGTAAGCAACCTGTTCGGGATTGTGGGACGCGGTGACCATGACGCCGATGGTCTTGCCGTCGAGCTTCTTGCTGCGGAGGGCCGCGAGAACGCCGACTCTGAAGAGGACGGAGTCGAGTACGCTCGCGCTGGAACTCCATATGAGCAGGAGATGATTTCAAAGATATGGGACATACACGGTGCGAAAGCCAGCGGTGCCATACTGGTAGCGAATGTGTTGTGGCTTGGGGTGTAGGTCTGCGAGGGCGCGGATGGAATTCATTGAGAGAGTATATGGTCACGCCACCACCATGCCCTCCAAGTCTCCAGCACAAGCTTTACTCGAAAAGGCAGACAAGAAGGCCTCCTCCTCCTCCGGCTGGTTCTCCTCCGCCTCCTCCAAGTACGAGGAGGCTGGCGACCTCTACCAGCAGGCAGCAAACTCCTTCAAGATCGACAAGCAGTTCAAGGAGGCCGGCGACGCATTTGCACGCGAGGCAGAGTGCCGCGAGAACGCCAAAGAGCCCAACGAGGCCGCCAATGCCTGGTGGAACGCCGCCAAGGCTTACAAGCGAGGATTTCCGCAGCGTAAGCGCGACTGTATGGGCCGCATCTACTCGATCGCTCATCCGCGCAGTCGCCGTACAGGCCCTCGCACAGACCATCGTACATCTAACACAAGCAGGCCGTTTCCGACAGGCCGCAGACCGAGAGAAGGAGATCGGTCAAATACATCTTCAGGAGAACAACGACCTTCGCGCCGCATGTGAGAGCTACGAGAGGGCCGGGGACTGGTATGCTCAAGAAGACGCCACGGCGTAATGACTTTACTGCATCACCCTCTCGTGCCTGCCTGACTCCTTCCCCAGTACGGCCAATGCTTGTTACAAGGATGCTGCGGATCTCCACGCTGATCTGGAAGAGTACCCACAAGCCATCGCCCGCTACGAGCAGGTCGCCAACGATTCTCTGTCCTCCGCTTTGACCAAGTACAGCGTCAAAGAGTACTGGCTGAGGTCCGGCCTCTGCTCCTTGGCGATGAAGAATGTATGGTTCATCCCGCTGCTCATCCACTGCCGTCGCTGAAGGAAATAATAGGACACCGTTTCCGCCAAACGTAATTTCGCCAAGTACTCTAATCAGGACACGTCCTTTGCGAGCACGCGGGAAGCCAAATTCCTGCAGGCGCTGATCCAGGCCGTGGAGGCTGGAGATCAAGAGGCATTCACTGGAGCGGTGGTGGAGTATGATCAAGTGACCAAGCTGGACAACTGGAAGACGAGTATGTTGCTCAAGATCAAGCGCTCTTTCCAGAGCGGCGGCGGCGGCGTCGAAGAGGACGTTGGTATCATGTAGAATAAATAACTAGTACTGTACTCCAGAAATATGCGGATTATTTACGATGCTTCCACGTGTCTGCATAAATTTATCAGTGACGCGCCCGACGCGTCCTTTGGTCTGACACTTATGGCGCTCTTGGAAGCTCTGCTACTGCGCCTCTTGCACTCTTTGTACTACTTCATTGCCCTCCTTAATGCGTACTGGTCTCGACTTCTTTGGGCCCGCCCCTGCCTCTCCAAGCTCCACGTAGACGCATTCCACAGCACCTCGCCCTCCTCCTTGTACCCAATTCCTCCGCAAATATGCGCCAGGCTTGCTTGGAAACTGTAACTCGCACCGCCGGCTGGTGTCGCGCAGTGGGTATCGACAAGCTGACTGTATACGACAGCGAAGGTGCGCAGCCACCACCGTCATTCTAAAGCGCGTTCATTTCTTGGTGAACAGGCGTGCTTGTGGACTGCGCGGATCAAATACAACAACGCGTCGCAGGAGCCTGCGAGTTGGACGGCTATGACTCCGGGTCCGACATTGAATATCCTCTCACTCCCCCGCCGTCCCGACTACTCCGATTCTCGACCGCGGTCCC